>JAASFJ010000007.1:0-79523 GCA_023333755.1 Globisporangium uncinulatum | reverse complement strand
TCTCAACCACCACCCATTGATCATGGACTCGTGCGTTATCCGTGGCCGCGATGAGTTCGGCGAAGAGCTGCCAAAGGCGTTTGTCGTGCTCAAGGACAAGGCCAACGCTGAGGGCTTGACGGAAGACGACGTGATGGCGTTTGTCGCGGAGAACGTCGCGGCGTTCAAGAAGGTGCGGCAACTGGAGTTCATCGACGCGATCCCAAAGAGTCCGACTGGGAAGATCCTGCGTCGCCAGCTCCAGGACGTTGAGAACAGCAAGTACGCTTAGTGTCCGTCATAAGAACGGCGTGTCTGTCGTTGGAAGGTGGAAGTTGGGAGCAGCGCAAAGTCTCTGTGAGGTCTTCTCCGGTTCAGTATGAGACCAGTTGCGTTCGAACGTGGCTGGTGCGTCATCGTTATTTTCTATGCGTTCTCGCAGTGTTCGCCTTGGAAGGAGATCGCTGGTGTGGATGGAAGATACTCACCTCCATGAGAAGCGATGGGGTCATTCTCGGAAGATGACGAATACCGCGAAAGCCACAACTGAGCCCGTGGTACCAGCTCGAGGCTGTCTGCGGCCGACCACCTACGCCATGGGATTACAGTAAGTAGTCGAGGGGACAATGAAGTACTCGGGTCATCGAAGGTCCGGACACTCTGAATGAAGTACTAGTATGTGCACCGCGACTCTGTCATCGTCTATTCTGCTCAGCTGGAGCTGATGCCAACGCCCTCTGCCAGCAACTTGGTCGCGCTAGTACAGTGCCAGTCTCTGTCTCGCGCGAGTGTACTACGGTATGGATGCTGGTGCACTTCTGAGACCGATGTAGCAGGACGTCGTGTTCAGTGTTTTAGTATAGTGTTGTAGTTCAGTGTTGAAGTGCAGTGTCGAACTCCTTTCGAGGACTCCAAGTCCGAACAAACATCGACGAAAGCTCAGAAGTTTGGTGGCTCTCTTTCTCTCGATGCGAACGAGTCTTTCCTTGGCGACTGACTTCGCGGCTCAGGTGTTCTCTTGCTGGACACAATCACTTCAGCTCGACGCAAGATTCATCTTTCTGTTGCCGTGTTTGAGCATCCTTCCTCGTCCAAGAAGTGCTCACTCTCACTCTTGTATGGCTCTCGCTTCCAACAAACAACACGTGAGTGTAGCCTTCGCCGATCCAGCGTGATCGTAGCCACGGTGAGTCGATTGTTGCTTCCAGCGACTCGCAGAACCAGCAGCGAGCAACAAGACTGGCGAGATAGTTAGCTGGACGGTATCTTTCGTCAGCGCAGCGAGCTGGATCGGATCCGAGACGACTCATCCCGTGATGATCAACCAGCAACTAACACCAACGCAGAGTCTGCTCCTTGATGAGGAGTACAAACGCAGTCGTCTTCTCGAGAGCTGCTGGACTGTCCTGCCGTACTCATACTCGCTTGCTTGGATCGCTTGCCTCCAACCTACAGCTTTTGAACAGGACTATAGATGGGTAGAACGCACACAACTTGGTTCGTTGACATGACGCGCACATGTGTAGAAGCAAGTAAATGAGCGAGCGAGTTAGTTCACGCTTCGGTGGTCTGCCTGGCCTTTGCACCCACATCGACTCTGACTCTTTCTCGCTTCCTCATTGACCTGGTGCGCTTCACTCGAGTCAACCATTGCGCACATGCACACACCGCATTGACATCCTCTGCATCCAGCGAGTCGGAACAACAATGAAGTATCTCGCTGCATCCTCCTCTCTGCTGCGTTTGTGCAGCACCCATCTTCTTGCGCGTGTGTATGCGGTTGTATGCTCGCGCGCGCGACGTCGGCGCAGAAAGAAGAGGACGCATAGCAAGAAAGGTGGTCAAGAGTCCGAGAGTTGCTACGAAGCATTGACTGGAGTGGTGGAGCTGAGCAGCAGAAGTGCACATATGTTTGTATCACAAGGCCGAAAGGGCGTCTACGCGCTTCAACTTAGTGGCGCTCCACACTGGACGACATGTGCGCCAAGCAAAGTGCTCAAGGAAAGCAGTGGTCGGAGTCGAGTCGGACGTGGAGGACGTGTTTTCCTTTTCTTCGGTCGGAAGGCACTCGCAATCGTGTCGGAGGACTCCCTTCTGCACACGCGACGCGAATCGCCAGAAGACCTGGCAACAGGAGCGCTTGCGAGCGAGTCCCAAAGCGCGGAAACATCACGTGTGGTGCAGCAGGTTGGTCGCCGCGCTCGCTCAGTTTCGCGGCTACTTTGACAGGCCTGCAAGTCGCATGGACAAACATCCAGGCTGACATCGTCCACGCCGCCCAGGAATGCGCACATTTAGATCGAGGAGACAGCGAGCCAAGCGAGTGCTGCGCGACTTGCTTTTGAGATGCTGTCTGTTTGCGATTTCGCACATCCCGTTCACAAAATGTAAACTGTGCGCGATAACCGAAATCGAACGTTGAAGTTGTTCCGTTTTATCTTGGAAATAGTATGTGGAATTCCAGGTCAATTATACGTACAGTATCATGAAAACCATTATTATTTAACAAACATTTTTTCAAAGCAAACCCTGGTGTTGAAATTGTTCTGTTTTATCTTGAATATAGTATGTGGAATTCCAGGTCAATTGTACGTATCGTGAAAATCCCTCATTATTTAACAAACATATTTTCAAAACAATGCACAGCGAATATCGGCGCACACGTTGCACATTGCACAGCGCACACTCTGCAAAAGCAATGCAGACACACATTCGTTTTGCATCGTGCAGCTGTATTCCTCCATCATGCCTTCCTTCCATCAACTGCGCAACTATGGACTGACTGGCGTTCCCAACTCATTGATTTCAATCCACCCAACCAACCAATTGCTCATTTTTTTATTATTATTCCAACGTGGAGTTTCGTTTTTTTATTGGAAGGAAAACGGCAGAAGGAAACATGCGGCGGATGCCTGCAAAACGGCGCCACGGTGCTCGCGCAGTGCGCCGGAGCTCCACGGGTTCTGAACGTCTCGCGTGGCGCTCACTCGCTCGCTCGACCCCACTGCTCGCTTCTCGAGTGTGTGGAGCAGCACTCGTCATTTGCGCCGCTCGCGCGCACGCAGTACTCGAAGCTCTTACCGCACAGTCTTCCCCACTCGTTCACACGCACTCGCCATGTCCACTGTTGGTGGTGGCGGCAGCAGCAGCAGCCTCAGCCTCAGCAGCAGTGGCGCGCACAGCACGAGTAGTAGCAGCAGCAGTGGGTTCCCACTGCGTACGAACTTTTTCCGCTCGCTCCCGCTCGGGAAAGAGCAGAGCGAAGCACTGTACACGCTCGCGAAGCAGAACGCGACGGCGTGTTTGAACCAGTCGTTCAACGACCAGTGGCGGTACGTCCCGCCGGAGAAAGACGGCACGCAGATCCGCAAAGACACGAGCAACATGGCTGCGAGTTACCGCCTCGTACGGGCCGCGACGGTCCTCCGGTGCCAAGAGCACGAAGTGAACCAAGTGATTTCGAACACGAGCACCGAGAGCTGGCGCGAGTTCATGCGCAAGTGCTTTGGCAAGTACTACGTCGACACGATCATTCTCCACGCAGTCACGAACCCGACACGGACGCACGAGCGTCAGCGTCAGCACCAGCACCAGCGTCCGACCAACAAAGCGTCGGAGAGCGAGCACAGTGATGGAGATACGCCAGTACTGGGACGTCCGAGTCACTGGCAGCCAAGCCGGCACGACGATGACGACAGCAGCCGGACGAACCACCGAACTGGTTCGTTTCTGAATGACGGAGACGAGGACGACGCAGCGGCCGTGTCGAGTGACGGGAACGACGAGTACGAGACTGGAAGTACGACGGGAACAACGAACCAAGACGACGAGACAACGTCCGTGCACTGTGAGCAAGCGGACGAGTTCGTGACGGCCAAGTGGGGCGTCTTTGACACAGGAGTCACTGGCAAGCGCGACCTCTGCCTCGTCGACTACCTCTCGCTCGCGTTCATCCCAAACACGGACAAGACAGAGCAAGTGCACCTCTGGTGCTTCACGTCCACGGACGGCGACAGTGTCGGCTGTATGGAGCTCAAAGACACGCACAATGTCGCCCGCTCGAAGCTCACGAAGCTCGGTGTGTTCTGGCGCAAGCTCTCGGAAGAAGAGACCGAGGTGATCATTTGCGGGAGCTTCCCGTCCAAGCACTCGCACGCTGTGAGCTCGATCCTGCTTGCGAGTCTCAGTCGGCTCCAAGGGACGATCGAAGACTTGCGCTTGAGCAGCCAGCTCTACATCCACCGCTCAACGTGGGTGAAAGACAAGGAGCGTGCGAGCTGCCACCTCTGCATGCGCAACTTCCACGCACTGCGGCGCAAGCACCACTGCCGCAAGTGCGGCGAAGTCATTTGCTCCGACTGCTCAACGGTCGAGACGATCGACTTGCCGGCGATCGGCTACTCGAAGCTCCGGCTCTGTAAAGTCTGCGGCATCCGTGCACGCTCGACGCCGCTCAAGCGCATCGACAAGTCGAACGTCTTTGACCGTCTCGTCCGCGCCCGCAGTCTCAGCAACATCCACGCCGGCTCGCCGTTCTCGCGCGCGTCGTACGTTGAAGCCAAGCACGATACAGTTGGCGGCCACGAGAGCAGCCACAGCAGCTCGCTCGACGCGATGTTCGTGACGCCGCTGCATGGGAACCAATCGCTCGTGGGCCTCGAAACACGCACGCACAGCTCGTCCGGCTACTCGTCGTCTGCGTCGAACCACAATAACGACCCGGACGACGCGTTCGACGAGCTCGCAGACTCGATGCGCACACACGGCGGCGGCAGCAGCAGCACGAACGCCAGTACCAGTGGCTCCGTGGCAGCGATCCACCCGATCTCCCGCTCAACCCACCCACAGGACTTTGACGACTTTGTCGACGGCCGGAACCTCAAAACGCAGCTCACCGCGATGGAGCAGAAGAAGCAGAAAGCGGGCAGCAACAGCAACATGTTTGACCTCCTCTGCGAGCTCGCGTGCCAGACACTCAACTGCCCGATCGCGTCCGTGTGCATTGTCGACGGCGAAGGCTTGTTCGTGCGCTCGGCCGCCGGTCTCGACGCGAACGTTGGCCTCGACGACGAGCTCACACTCTTTATCGACAAAGTCATGGGCTCGACGCCAGCGATTGTGCTGGACGCGAACGTGGACAAGCAAGTGCATCAAGTGTTTGCTCGGCGAGGGGCCGCGCCGGAGATCCGCTTCTTTGCTGGCTGTCCGATCTACTCGCGCACGAACAAGAAGCTCGGCTACGTGTGCGTCGCGGACCTGACGAAGCGCGACACGATCGGCGCGAGCTGCGCGTTCACAATGGAGCGACTCGCGACCCTCGCCGTCACGACGATGGAGCGCAACATGAACGCCAAGCACCAGCAGCACGAGCGTGAGCTCAAGCAGCAGCAACAACAACAGCTACAACTACAACAACAACAGCAGAAGCAACAGCAGCAACAGACCAGCCACCCGACAGCGCTCTTTGATCGACAGACGAGCACGTCGAACCGCACGAACGACACGGGCAACGCGGCGCTCGTGGGCCGCGTGTACGAAGTGTTTGACGAGACGCCGCCCGTGCCAATGTACGCCAAGCCAGCGTCGCTGCCGTCGTCGTCCTCGTCCGGCTCGTCGTCGTCGAGCGCAGCTGCCAGTGGGACCGCCCACCACCCGCCCGCTGGCGCTGGCGCTGGCGCGGCTCGCTATGGGGACTACTCGGCCGGGTACTACGAGGCGCAGGAGCGCATGAAGAAGCTGCTGCTCAAGTCGTACCACACGCAGCAGCAGCTCGCGTCCGGGTCGTCGCCCACAACGCACGCCATGTCGCCGCCGCCAGCGTCCAGTCATTATTAGTCCCTCGCTCGTGTCTGTCGTCGTCGTAGGCGTGGAGTAGGTGGGGAGGGAAGGGGTGAGACGATGGCCCATCGCCTCGCTTGCTCGCCCTGGTCAACAATGTCCACCTGCCATCCGTCGTCGTCTCTGTTGTCTTCTCCCTCTCTTTCTTCTCGCTCTCTCCTCAAGCACTACCACTCCATCCCACCACAGTGCGACCACCACCAACACACACCGACTGGAAACACAAGAAGCTGGTGCGCCATTCCCACACACGTCGCTCGTTCTCCTCACACCCACTTCTTCGCTCCTTACTCGTCCGTCACACAGCCCTCGGACGCCGATTTGACGCTCTTGATGTACTTGAACAGCGTCCCCCGCGTGGCTTTCAGCGGCGGCGCTTGCCACGTAGCCCGACGCGTCGCGAGCTCTTGCGGCGTCACGTCGAGAAAGTCGATGCGGTTCTTCTCGGCGTCCACCGTGATGCGGTCGCCGTCCTGGACGAGCGCAATCGGCCCGCCAACCTGCGCTTCCGGCGTGATGTGGCCAATGATGAAGCCGTGCGAGCCGCCCGAGAAGCGGCCGTCCGTCAGCATCGCCACGTCCTTCCCAAGCCCCGCTCCCATGATCGCCGACGTCGGTGTCACTAGAGCCACAAAGTCACACACGTCAGTACGAGCGCCCATACGCATCCACAAGCCAACCTACCACATACAAGACCCACAGACAACGTACGCATCTCTGGCATGCCAGGGCCGCCCTTTGGTCCTTCGTATCGGATGATCACGACGCTGCCTTTCGTGATCTCGCCACGCTCAAGCGCTGCGAGCATGTCTTCTTCACAGTCGTACACCTTTGCTGAACCAGTGAACACGAGTCCTTCTTTGCCCGTGATCTTGGCAACTGAACCTTCCGGTGCGATGTCGCCCTTGAGGATCCGAATGTGGCCGCTCGCTTTCAACGGCCGTTCGACCGCGTGGATGATCTTGTGGCCGTCCGAGAGGTCTGGGACGTCACGGACGTTCTCCCCCAACGTCTTGCCCGTAACCGTGAGGCAGTCGCCGTTGATCAGCCCTTTGTTCATGAGGTACTTGAGCACCGCGGGCGTGCCGCCGACACGGTGGATGTCCTCCATCACGTACGCGCCACTGGGCTTGAGGTCGGCTAAGAACGGGACGCGTTCGCTCACAGCTTCAAAGTCGTCGATCGTGAGCGGAATCCCAGCGGCGCGTGCGATCGCAATCAAGTGCAGCACAGCGTTCGTCGAGCCACCGAGCGCCATAACGATCGTCATGGCATTCGTGAACGCTTCACGGGTCAGAATGTCGAGCGGCTTAATGTCTTTCTCCAACAACAACTTGATCGCTTCGCCAGCGCCAAAGCACTCGGTGCGCTTGTCCGCCGAGTTCGCAGGGAAGCTCGACGAGAACGGGAGGCTCAGACCGAGCGTCTCGATCGCAGTCGCCATGGTGTTTGCAGTATACATCCCACCACACGCGCCTGGACCTGGGCATGCGTTCCGGATAATGTCGGCCCGCTCTTCTTCTGTGATCCGGTTCGCAATGTACTCGCCGTAGGCTTGGAACGCTGAGACAATGTCGAGCTGTTGCCCGCTCTTTGAGCACCCAGCACGGATCGTGCCGCCGTAGACCATGAGCGATGGGCGGTTCACACGCGCCATCGCAATCACACACCCTGGCATGTTCTTGTCGCACCCTGGGATGCAAATGTTCGCATCGTACCACTGACCACCCATGACGGTCTCGATCGAGTCAGCAATGAGGTCGCGCGACTGGAGACTGTAGCTCATGCCTTCTGTGCCCATGCTGATGCCGTCGCTCACGCCGATCGTGTTGAAGCGCATGGCAATGAGCCCTGCGTCCTCGACGCCCTTCTTCACGTCCGCAGCGAGGTCCAGGAGGTGCATATTGCACGGATTGCCCTCCCACCACATGCTCGCAATGCCCACTTGCGCCTTGTTCATGTCGTCTTCGCTTAAGCCGGTAGCGTAGAGCATTGCTTGCGACGCGCCTTGCGCTTTTGGCTGCGTAATGCGTGCGCTTACGCGGTTGATGGTCACGGGCTTGCGCTCGTCGCCAGTGGACGACGACGACGCGCTGAACGCGCGACTGGCGCTACGAGTGGAGCTGCTGGTAGCAGCTGCGGCGCGTCGGGTGGCGGCGGAGCGCAGCGTCGAGCGGAGCATCATCGCAGCTAGAGGCGCTCGTTCTCAGGCTCTCAGACGGCGGTGTGGAGCAGCAGGCGAGTGGCGGCGAATCGCGAAATGCAAAAGATCTGCTGAGCCTGAGCTCTCGTTTTTGTTTTTGTTTTTGGTTTTGGCGCTTGGAGGTGGTCGGATACAAACTTCAAGTGAAGCGGCGCGCGTTTTCTGGTGGTGTGTGTGCGGACGCGACCCAAAAAGTGTTTGGCCAATCGATCCTGCTGGACGAGGAAGGGGATTGTACGCCAATGTGTTGCGCTAGACACTGCGGACAGATTAGCTGGACAGCGCACCAATCAGAATCATTTGTCGAGAAAAAGGTGAGCGCTACAATTGTATACATGTAGATGGTACGGGTATCCGGAACATGGAACGTATGGTTTATATATTTCGTGCATAATACTACTGACATTAAACAGTGAACGTTATGTAGCGCTAGCGTTAGTAAAACCACAAGTATAACGAGTTACACGAATCGGACAGTATCCGGAGAAAACGTATAATGGCTACATGCACTCATCTATTCCCAGCCTCAGCTTCCAGAGTGCACTCCCATCACCTCAAACAAGGACGCAACCAGCAACGCCTGCGAAGCACGCTATGGACGCCAATGTTGTCGAGGAAGAGTACGATCTGAAGGCTGTCGAAGCCAAGCTCGCGCGTATGCAGCAACAGCGCCAGAACCGTCACACTCGAGCGCAAACAGTAGCAGAACCAATGAGACTCCTCTCTACTCACAGAACAACTGCTGTCGTGCCTTCCCCAACTCCTGAGTACGCGAACTTCCTCACAAACATGGAGCTAAGCGAAGCCGGACTCTCATCGGATACCGAAAACGACGACGACAGCGAGTCGGTGAGTACCGAATCGCCAACTGGTTCCCCCACGACAACGACAGGTAGGCGTCGTGATGCACGGAGCTCGAAACGAGCACCAGCGACCCAGATGACCGCGCCGCAACGACGACGAGTGGCGGATAGTCTCGACCTGTCCATGTCGACCGCTGAGCCTCTGCCTGTCGCTTCGAGAGAGCCAAAGACCAAGTCGTCGAGAGCGCTTTTTTTCTCCGACTTTGCCCCACGTTCTCTGGCTCAAGGACACGAGCAGCAGAAGCGAGGCGACGAACGTAGCGCTCTGCACCGGCCATTGAAGCAGACACTGACGAACAGAGAGACGTGCATTTCATCTGACACTGACACGACGACCACAGCGATGGTGAACACCTCGGACGCCGATGACGCATCTCATGATCGACTCCAGGACGCGCCTCTTACGGCGTTTATCAAACCGCGAACAGCTCCCCGTATCATCAAGGAGGATACTGACAGAAACACAGACTCGTGGACGGGTAACCTGGTTCGTCGTCGTCGGCAACTCGAGAAGGCCCATCTCATGAGAGACGATGATACAGGCGTCATAAGGACCGACGTCGCTACTGAACCACCACTGGTGAGCCTCACGACACCACAACGCCAGGACGCGACCGATTCACAGGTGTACGAAGCGCTCAGACGTCAAAGCGACGGTCGGACGCAGTTGCCATGCAGCAGTGCAGCCGACGTCGTGACGACCCCCGCGTCTGCGGCGATGGTCGCTGCATCCGAGTGTGAATCAAGCGACAAGCCACCAGTTCATAGACTGAAGCAATTCTCCTCGTCTCTCAAACCCCCTGCGCGATTTACTGTGACGAGCTCAGCGCAAGCGCGTCCTGCCGTCACTGCCGACACGAAGGCGAGAGCGACCACAACGACACAGTCAAGTACTGTACGAGTCGGTGCCGACAGACCCACCTTCGAGCAACAACAGATCGACACAGGACGGAGTGGAGGACTCGACAAGAGCTCGCGTCAACTCTCTGCTCCCGAGCCAGAGAGCGCCAGTGGCGGTGACGACGACGACGATGACGCAGACGTTGGCTTCCTTACAGCCGAGGAAGAGCAACTCCGGCAATCGCTCGACAAGCTCGATACCCGCTTGACAAAGCTGGCGGCTGGGAGCCAACGAGTTGTGCGTACAGCCAGCGGTTTGAACAAAGCATCCGAGATCAAAAGCGAGGCGACTTTGCCTCCCGACAGCTGGGCCAATGATAGCCTCGTGGCAGCTGCAGCGTACGGCGGTGGAACGCACTGCAAGCGTGGGCAGCTCACACCGGCAGCCGAGCGCTCGTCCTGTGCGCGGCGAGCAGAGATGTCGAGTGGGATGCACAAGCTCCGGGTACGAACTGGCGGCGTCACGGCGCAAGAGAGCAGCTACGCGGTGCTTGACAAGGACAGCAAGCACAAGATCGTCGTGAAGAAAGACCTCGCACACCTGCTTTTCTAGCGCAGAGTCCACGTCGGCAAACGCTCGTTGCATTGCATTTGGACACGGAGTGTTGTTCTGCGCTCACGGCGCCGCGAGCTGGCCACAGTCAACAATCTCAACCTCGTTGTGCGGCAGCGGCTTGTTGTTCTTCGTCCGGTTCACCTCGACGCTCTGCATCCGGTCTACAACGTCAAGTCCATCGACGACTTCGCCAAACACGACGTGCTTGCCGTCCAAGTTTGTGAGGTCAGCCTTCGTCGTGATGAAAAACTGCGTACACATCAGAGCAACTTAGTCGCAGGACGTACGAATGCAGGTGTACGCCCAAACTAACGCTCACTCTCTCGCACCTGCGAACCGTTGCGGTTCTTGCCGTTATTCGCCATCGACAAGAGCCCGACGTCGTTGTGCGGCAGGAACGTTTCGTCTTTGAACTTGCCCCACAGATCTCCGTGTGGCGTGCCGCCGTAGATGCTCACGCCGCCCGTGCCATCCCCGACTGTAAAGTCTGCGTCATCCGACATATACAAGTATACCCATACATATGCATACGATACCGGTATACCGGTTAATCCACTGCATCCCATCCAATAGCCCCTCCCAAGCTTCCAGCCAGCGCACCTCCGCCTTGGACCACAAAGTCCTTGATAACGCGGTGGAACTTGGAGCCTTTAAAGTGCAGCGGCACTGTCGAGAGCGGCCCCACGCCCTATACGACCACCAGACGCACCCACGCCAGTGAATATCCACACACAGCAACCCAACCTCACACAGCTATCCCCACCTTCTCGCCGGTACACAAGCAGCGAAAGTTCTCTGCCGCCAGTGGCACTTCGTCGTCCAGCAGCCGCATGACGATCCGCCCGACAGGCTCGCCACCGATCGCAATGTCCATGTACACAGTCGGGTGACGCGCAGTCGTGACCAACGTCCGGGGTCGGGCAGCGAGCGGCATCAGCGTCGCGTTCGCAACGTACTTGGCGTGCAGCTTCGCAAACAGCTGCTCTTCCCGGCCACGGAACGCTTCGAGCGTGCGGTCAACGTCGTCGCCCAGCTTGCTCGGGTTGTGCGCTGCGTAAAAGTCCACGAGGCGCTGCTTGAACGCCAGCTGCTTCGCGTCGGCGTCTACTGTACCGACCGAGGTCAGTACCGGTACCACAACAGGCTCGTTCAGCTTCCCGAATACAGGCCCCATCATCGATGCAGGTACATCCCCAGTCCTACCAGTGCTCGCAACCACATCGCTTCGAAGCTCGGAGCGCAGCACCTTCGCTGCAGCCCAGCGCTCGTGCGAAGCGCCACGATACGTTGAGTGGGCGAGCGGCTCGATCTCGCTACTCTGGCTCACGTTCTCGGCACTGACGCCGAGCGCGTAGCCTTGGCGCTGCAGCTTAAGTGCGAGACTCTCGTTTGTCGCAGCCGCGTCTTCGCAGGCCGCTGAAGGCGAGCGCAGCGTTTCACGCTGCTGTCGCCACGACTGGCGAGAGCGTGCGCGGAACAGCAGCTCACTGTGCGGCGCGAACTCGGCTGCAGCGAGCGCGCTACTGGCGTTGGTGGCCCGCTGGCGCTCGGTCGCCTGCAGCGCCAACTGCTCGAGCTCTGGGAGTACGGGGTCCGAGCGCAGCGCTTTGGCCGCCGCCCAGCGCTCGTGGGAGCGGCGGCGGAAAGCGGTGGCCAGCGCCGCACTCTGCGGTGTGTTCGAGAAGCTGTCACTGTTCCGAGTGGAGGAAGAACCGGCGCTGTCGAAAGAGGAGGTGGCGGTGGCGCCAGCTTCGTCCCACTCGAAGAAGCGCACGGGCAACGCGCGCACGCTGCTGGCAGCTGACGCAGCCGCTGTTGTCATTGATATGCACAACCTTGCTTTTATCCCTACCGTTTTTGGACCTGGAATCACGTCTACATGCGTAATATTCTCAACTTGGACATATTGTTGAATTTGTAGAATAAGCTGTCTATAAACCGAATTGTAGAATTGGAGCGTGAAATAAATAAGGGTTATTGGCATACATTTCCCGAGTCAAGCGGCTCGCTCCGCTGCTGGCCATTGATTCACGCTTCGACTTGCGCCGCACAGCACCATTCTCCCCATTTCCTCATTTCCTCGAGTCAAAATGGTGTTTGAGAAGCCTGTCGTTGTCGACTGCCGCGGCCACCTGCTCGGCCGTCTGGCCTCGCTTGTCGCGAAGGAGCTCCTCCAGGGCCAGCACGTCGTGGCTGTCCGTTGCGAGCAGCTCGAGATTTCCGGATCGCGTACGTCAACAGTTAGTTATTAGGCAGCGCGTCCAGCGTCCGCGTCCAGCAATCCATCGTCGCCACGGTGCCGCTTCCAGCGATCGACTCCAGCAGCTAGGACCGCGTCCGTCGGACGAGTGCGATATACGTCGGTCTCTTTCTCCCAGAGACGCGCGTAGGCGCCACTCGCTGTCTGCGTCGCTTGTTCACGTCGCCGGTCCTTGCTGCTGGCGTTGTCTCCTGCGAAGCTGCCAAGTGGTTGCTGGACGCGGACGCTGCTGTGTATGTGAGTGTGCTGTGTGGACTGGGAAGCTGGTGTGTCTGTACGCAGCGAGAGGCTTGAGCGTGTGCCGGATGATGTATGAGCGGCGTGCGTGGTGTGCGTGTTCTTCTTTCTGTTTTGGAGTGCGAGTGCGTCGTTTGGTGCGGCTCTGGAAGCCCCCACCCGTGGCTACTACAGAGCCAATCCGAGTGACGTCAGTCTTCGTCGAAACGGAGAGAGAGAGAGCGAACGAGAGAGAGTGTACCACGCACTCGGGCCCCATCATCATCCCAAACATGCAAAAGTCGCTGTGTGCAGACACCCTGCGGACCGGTTCAGACACACGCCTGTGTGTGTGTCTGCAACTGCGATGCGGTTGTGTGTCATGCCGTCTGTGGAGCTCCAGCGTGTGGCTCACGCGCCCTCGTGATCCACAGACGTGCGCAACAAAATCAAGTTCCTCCAGTTCCTGAACAAGCGCACGGCCACGAACCCGAAGAAGGGCCCGGTGCACTACCGCGCGCCGTCCCGCATGCTCTGGCGTACCATTCGTGGTATGCTGCCGCACAAGACTGCTCGCGGTGCCGCTGCTCTTCAGCGCCTCAAGGTAGAGCCGAACGTGTGTAGCCTGTTCGTCTACTTAAGTTTGATTGGCTCATTCGACCTCCTCTTTCTGTAACCTCTAGGTGTTTGACGGCATTCCGGCGCCGTACGACAAGCAGAAGCGCATGGTGATCCCGGACGCGCTCCGCGTGCTGCGCCTGAAGGCGTCTCGTCGCTTCACTGTCGTGGGCAAGCTCGCGTCGGAGGTCGGCTGGAAGAACAAGGCGCTGGTCGAGCGTCTTGAGGCGAAGCGCGTGCTCAAGTCCGACGCGTTCTACAAGCGCAAGCTCGCGCAGTCGAAGCGCATCGCCGAGGCCGAGGCCAAGGTGTTCGCGGACAACAAGGAGCTCAAGCCGACGCTCGCCAAGTACGGCCACGCCGTCTAAGCTGCGCCTTTGCTGCTGCTGCCGCGGCTGCTGAAGGGTTTGCTGCTGTTGCGTTCACCTACGAACGACGACATGATGAGGAAATAACAAACCAGTCTTTCACTCGAGCTTCGGTCGTCTTCCTGTGATTCCATTCCAAGTCACTTGGTCGTTGGCTATGATCATCTCTTCGCTCTACTGCCAGTCATTCACTTTGACTTTCAAACTTCGTCTTGAATTGATGTTTATCAGTATCCCTCGCTTCAGCGACACCCACTGAAGGTGATATTCTGCCAAATGTTCGCCTCCATTTTCAAACTCAACTGTAATACACTGCTGAAGTGATGATGAAGATGAGGACAACGACGATGGAACGAACTCTCCGCGAAGACAAGCAACGCGCTACTTACTTGCAGACAAGACCGACCAACCGACCGACCTACAGCCCGTCGAACGCGCTAAACGGGTCCCCAGACGCGCCACCCTGTGGCTGGTGGTAGCTGCCTGGCGCCGCTTGGATCTGCAGCACTTGCCCTGGTCCAGCGAGTCCGCCGCCCATCATCATCCCGTTCGTGCCCATGCCGCCGTTCGGTTGCCCGTAACCGCCCACGTACCCTATCTGCGGCTGTTGCTGTGGAGGAGGCTGCTGCTGCTGCTGCGCCAGTCCGTACGGCGTCATCTGCATCATCGCGGGGTTGTACTGACCTTGACCGCCCATGCCGTTCGCACTCGGGTTCCCGTAGCCCCCCATCGCTCCCTGGAGCTGGTTCGTCGGCCCCTGGAACGCTACGTTCTGGACCGGCGGGTACGACGGCGCTGCACCGCCCACATTCATCCCTGAGAACATGTTGTTCGACGCCAGAGGCGCTGCTGACGGCAGACTCGCGTGCACGCCACCCAGATCGAGGAGACCACCACTCGAGCCGCCAGACGAGCTCTGCACCGGCGCTGGCGACGCAATGTTGAGGAGGTCGGCGCTGCCGTCGTCTTTCTCACGTCGACTCGCCCGCGAACTGCTCTTCTTGGCCGCCCGCCGACGTGCTGCGAACGACTCGGACCGCTCTGGCGTGCTGGTGGCGTTGCTGGTACTGCGCCGATCGTGTGGCCCTGCGCCTATGCCTGCGCCACTCTGCGTGCGCCGCGAGCCGCCCAAGTAGAACGGGTCGTCCGAGTACGGCTCGAGCGGTCGTCTCGCTGTGTCGCTGGCTGCAGCTTCAGCCTTCTTCTCGGGCACGTACTCTTCCGCGAGCATCTTGTTGGCTGCAGTGACGCCAGTCGCTCGCTCTTTCGACGCTTCTGCGGCCTTGATCACGTCTGAGAAGCCGGACGCAGCCGTCACGCCAGTCGAGACGCTCTGGACCGACTGCTCAGCCGAGAACGTCTTGTCGCGGTCCGAGATCACGGCTTTGAGCATGTCCTGGAGCTTCTCGCACACGAGGTCAAACTGCTGGTTGTTGAGCGACGGCTCCCAGAGAAGAGGCGCGACAGCTGGGATCACGAGCTTCGCGAGCGACTCGGGGCCCAAGTGCTTCCCGAGGTTGTCGTAGCACCCGAGGATGCACATGCACACCGCCGGGCTCTTATCGAGAAGCAGTGTCTGCTGCAGTGTCGGCAGGACGCTCTCAATGAGCAAGTCCTTGTCAAAGACGTGGAACGACTTGGCAAGCCAGAGGAGTGCGTTCACGCGCACTGAGACCTGGGGCGGCTGGAGAATGAGCTTGTTCACACGCGGGAGAATGACCTGCTTGAGGATCCGGTACTCAAAGAGACTCGCTTGGTCGGCAATCTTGTTCAAGACAGTGTCGAGGATCTCAGGTACCGTGCTCTCGAGTGCCCGGCAGAGCATCGGTACAACGTGGTCTCGAATGTACCCGTCCTCAGCTTTCGGCACGAGCACTTCGAGCTCCGAGACAAACATGAGCATGCACTGGACAGGCTCGGTCATTGCGAGCAGTGGGATCATCATGGGTGCGATCGAGTGGCCAAAGATGTGCTTGTCGACCTTCGCGACGATCTTGAGCAGCGGCGTGATCACAAACGGCGCCACGGCCTTGTTGATCACGACCGACTGGAGGCCTGGGAGGACCATGTCACGCAGTACACGTGGCGAGAAGTCCGCAATCGCGTCTGGGAGCGTCGTGAGGAACCGTGCTTGCGACGCGGGGTCCTGCTCCACGAGGCCCTGGAGCGTCCGCAGCGTCTTGATCGGGCCTGAGTCAAAGAACTGGGACGCGAGAAACATACGCGCTTCGGGCCGTTGCGCTGGCTGGAGCGACAGGAGCTGTCGGATCGTGTTGTGGAGCGAAACCGGCACGGACGGCGGGAACGCGATCGGGTGCAGCGACTGGACCTTGTACCCGTGCGTCATCTTGTTCCCGTCGCGTACGTCGAGCACTGGATTACGCCCGCCGTCGGCACGTGGCGGGACAAAGAGCTCGTACAGCAGCAGCCCGAGCGAGAACATGTCGGCACTGCTACTGAACTGACGCGGTTCGGTCACGACTTCTGGCGCACAGTACTCGAGTGGCGGCTCGTACGAGCCTTCAAACGCCCCGGTCGCAGGGTTCTTCACGCCCGCGCCAGCCCCGCCATCGAGTGCGTAGTACTCGCTCCGGGACGTCTGGCCCGGCTCAACGACGCGACAGAAGCCCATCCCACCGAGCTTCCACTCGCCTTTGGGCGTGATAAAGATACTGTGCGGGCCAATGCTCAAGTGCACGCGGCGGCCTTCGCGGTGCAAGAAGCTGAGCGCTTCGCCGACGTGCATAAAGCCGCACGCGACTTCGAACTCCGTGAGTCCAATCTCGAGCACTTCGGGCGTCACGTTTGCAACGTTCGTAAAGTTCTTGCACGCGTTCGCGAGCGAGCACGTGACGCGCTCTGTGACAAAGCTGAGCGTCCGCCGGCTCTCTTCATACACCTCTTCGACTTTGAGCACGTGCGGGTGGCGCAAGAGCCGGAGCGTTTTCATCTCTTGCCGCAGCACTTCGAGCACGCGCTCTTGGTGCTCTTTGAGCTTGAGCTTCTTCAAGTCGTCCTTGTCAAAGACAAAGATGCTCACTTCCTGCCCGCTCTTGCGCGACACAGCGGGGAAGATCTTCCAGCTGAGCTCGTGGCCGCCCGACGCAGTGCAGTCTTTTGGCGTCTCGTAGTGCTTGCTAAACTCCTCACCAAGCACGCCTTGGACAGCGCCAGACACAGCGGTGGACACCGCGTTCGAGAACTTGTTGAACATCGCGGCTTTCGCGCCGCCAAGCATGGTTGTTGGTGTGTGCGTTTCTGAGGGGCGAAGGCGAGAAGGGAGGAGGAGAGAGAAGCGAAGCCGCGCGACGCACGAGCGCGCACTTGGGTGCTTCTTTGTGAGGGACTGGTGATTGAGTGACAGCGGACGAGGAGGGGAGCGGAGGGACCCTCCTGCTAAGTCCGCCATAATTGATATTTACAGAATACCTTACTGATCAAGGCAAAAAACTGTAATCCCTGGACTTGCATTTGTACGCGTTCAGAGGCCTTACTGAACTCAAGTCAGGGCAGAACGACCCCGCAACACACACCACACAAAAGCGCTCGCGATCTTGGAAGGCAACATGTCGACTGCAGTCACTCGGTCCGCGAATGCGACTCTGAGGACGGCAGCGACGGCGCTGCGCAGCTCCAACCGGCTGTTCGCTGCTCGCACGTTCGCTACAGTCGAGTCACCCTCGCGCCCGCCGCTGCCGCCGTTCACGCGCGAGAGTGCGGTACAGAAAGTGCGCGCAGCCGAGGACGCGTGGAATTCGCGCGAGCCGGCGCGTGTGGCGCTCGCGTACTCACCCGACAGCGTGTGGCGCAACCGCTCCGAGTTCGTCACTGGTCATCGTGAAATTGAGGCGTTCTTGACGCGCAAGTGGGCGACAGAGCGCGACTACCGCCTTATTAAGGAGCTCTTTGCATTCACTGACCACCGCATCGCAGTGCGCTTTGCGTACGAGTGGCGTGACGCCGAGCGCGACCAGTGGTTCCGCGCGTACGGCAACGAGAACTGGGAGTTTGACGCGCACGGGTACATGACCAAGCGCTTTGCGTCGATCAACGACGTGCCGATTGCTGCGCACGAGCGCAAGTTCCACTGGCCGCAGGGCCGCCGCCCAGACGACCACGCGGGGCTGAGCGACCTGGGCTTGTGAGCTGGAATGCGAGCTTGGCCTCGTATTGTACCTGTGGACGCGTTCTTGAGTAGTTTTTTGCCATAACAGGGTTGCGAAATCGGACATGATGCATGCAATCTATGGGACTGTTGTCTTCTATGGTCTGATTCTATTATGAGCCTCAAGTGTATGGAAACTAACTGTCAAGGAGGTTAGATACTGGTGTCGTCAAACCATGTGCGTGTGCGTCATTCCACGTTGGCAGGAGCCAAACACGAGACGAATGGAGTCGGACCCAACGAGCGACATTGCGCGTCAGGATGACGTTGTCGTCTTGGCGATTTGAAAAATCTAAAAACGTTTTGTAAAAAAAGGGTTTCGGTTTGTGTTGCGAGCGATTACTGCAACATTCGAAAGACGTGAGCCAAGAAACAGCGACTTTTCGAAATCTGTCAGCTGCAAATGTGCGTTTTTTCGACTGATTCTTCACGGTTCTTTTTTGTGAAAACACTCACTTTACCCAACAATTCGTTTGGCAAGTGTCATCCAAATCGTGCAAAGATCCTAAACTTATCTTCATTTGTTTCGTTTCCAAGCAATTTCTTCCTATTCAAACTGCTAGATTTGGTCGTGCATCCTCTCGGAGCAAGATTTGCACTTCATCTAGGATATTTGATCGAAGTGCCTCATTGTACCCGCCCACTTCTCCGACCGCTATTTCTGCACACTCACAATCGGAACCGCGTCAACAACAGCAAGCGCGACAGAGAGAGAGTGGAGCACGGATGGCAGCGTCGATTTACCGCACGAGCACGTCGCCGACGCGCTTCCAGCAGTTCGCTGCTGGACCCACGCACTATACGACGACAGCGGCGCCCCTGCACTTGCGCTACAACGCGTTCGCGATCGACAGCCACGCAGCACCGCTGCCGTCCACGCCGCCCATGCGGGCGACCAGCACTGGTATGCTTCCGCTCTCGAGCATGAACCTCGCAACGCCACCGCCCGGCGCTACGCTCGGACTGCACAAACCAATGTACCCGATGCCGCCGCCACCTCAGCAGCAGTACCCGCTGCCGCCTGGCGCCAGTGGGAATGGCGACATGTGGCGCTCCGCGTCGCCGCTGTTTGTGAACCCGATGCTCGTGAAAGGCTACCAGCAGCTGATGGAGCGTCAAATGGGCATGATGCAGCAGCCGACTGAGGTGCTCATGGTGTCCCCCGGCATGCCCACGCCGCTCGAGCTGTCTATTTATGAAGTGAAGCAGCCAACCGGGTTCCTCCACGTGACCGCGGGCAACCAGACAGTCGAGTTCCTCGACGGCGTTGCGAACATGCCGCGGAAGCGGTAATAGTGCTGCAGAGGACGCTAGAGAGAGCGGATTCCGGCACGTTCGACTCCAGTCTGCTGATTCGACTGCTACCACCGCTACTACCCACCCAATCCACCCATCGCCTGCGTCTCCAGTGCCGGGCTACGTCTGTACTCTACCCCCGTCTGTCTGGGGCCGCCGTCTGCTGGCTGCGTCGACCAAGGAGTTCCCAGTGGTTTTTGCCTCCTCGCTCGCGCGCGTGTGGTCGGTTGGTCGGTTGGTCGGATGGACGCCTGCGCTCTCGTGCTGGTGCCAACCGCCCGTCGTCGTCTGGATGTCGTATCGCTCTCTCTTTCTTTCTATTCCTCCTGTGTATTAGAACTCGCCTTTTGAATTCGTCCCTCCACCCATTCGTCCACCCATTCGTCCACCCATTCGTATGTGCTTCTGGTACCATTCTGTCGCTCCAACCTACTTCGACTATCAGAAGCTCACTTGGGTAGCCCATGAGAGGCGTCGTTCGGCGTCTCAAGTGCTGTCGCCTCTGCCTTTATAAGCAGCCGGCTCGCGACGGAGCCCCAGTCCTGGACAAGGCTCCCGACTGGGGCGTCGTCCTCGAGAATCAAAATGCCGTCGCTCTCGAGAGCGAGTCCGAGCTCCGCTTCGGAGCAGATCATGCCCTGGGAGACCTCTCCACGCAGCTTGGACTTTTTGATCTTCACGAGCTTACTGCACCACCCACACAGCACACAGTTGTGAGCCTCAGCGTCCAAGCGTCCCCATCCCATCCATAGTCACACAGGCACGCAGTCAGTCGTACACGTCGCCGCTCGCTGGGTCCTTGATCGCCAACCGCGTGCCGATCGTTGCGACTGGAACCTTTGCGCCAGTTCGCACGTTTGGCGCACCGCAGATGATCTGTAGCGGATGTTCTCGGTCACCAATGTCCACGTGGCACACGCTCAGGCGCTCGGCTGCTGGATGCGACGCCAACGCCACGATCTCGCCGACCACAAGCGAGCTCCAAGTGGTGATCGGAGCCACCACCGGCTGTAGCTGCTGTGGTGGTGGTGGATGCTCTGTCAGTGGCGCAGCGGTGCAGAAAGCGAGCGGCTGCTGACGCCGCAGGAGCAGCGAGGGCGCCGTGCAGCGGCGCTGGATGTGGCGGGCCACGAGCATCCGAGCTTTCGCTTGACGGCGCTTTTTGATGGAGATTGCGAGGTGAGGAACAGTGGTTGTGATTGGCGATTTTTGTACCAGTCGCGATTAGCGGAATCAGGTACGACTGGTACAGTACTATGGGGAACAGGCCAATCAATGCTCGTGCTTCATTCATTCAAGGACCAAAGGAGACACAAGCTTGTTCTCTCTCTCAGTAGCCCCACAGACCCAATCGGTCGCTTGTCGTCGCCCTTCAGTCTCTCACCCGCGAGAGGGCGAGGCCCTTCGCTCAGTACGCCCGCTCGAACGTCCGGCCAGTAATCGTCTTCTTGTTCGCCTTGGACGGGTCCTTCTCCGGCTTGGCGCGGTTCAGCACTGCGCCATCCCCATCCCCAGACACACACATACAGTCGTATGTGTTACTCGCATGCGATCCAATCGATCTCCAAACTGTCGCGTAGACGTACCTTGGAGGAGCAAGTCGACGCGCTTGCGCATACGAATGTGCAGGTACGTCTTCGAGGCTTTGATGTGGTAGTGGAGGTAGTTCCGGAGCCCCTGGACGAGCGACGCGGCCTTTGCGCGCTTCTCGAGCGAGTCGACGTGGCTCGGGAAGATCGCGAGGCTCAAGTACCCCACGAGGTCGCTGCTGGTCGGCAGTCCAGGCGCATTGCGGAGCTCCAGCGGCGGGTCTTTGCTGAACGCTGCAGGTGGCGCATTGTTCACCGTCCGACGGGTGTCTACAAACTCCTGGAAGCGAGCGAGCGACCCCACGACCGTCCGTCACACACTGTGGACCACACATGGGACAACACCCGCAGTAACACGCACCTGGAGGAAGACGCGTGCGATCGCCTGGTCCGTCTTGTCGTCGAAGCAGACCGAGTAGACGATCACAATGCGGTCGGCTTGAGGGAGCACGTACATGGTCTCGTGACGCCGGAATGGGATCTGCACCGGCGTCAAAGACGCGCCTGTGCCTTGCGTGAGCGCCTCAAAGCACTGTTCGAACGGCGCGCTGAGGATGTTGCGCTTGAGGGCCGCAATGCGGTCAATGAACGACACTGTAGACGTCACACGACCACCACACGTGAGAGCGCAGTCCACTAGGCTCCTCCTCCAGGACACTGAGACTTTGAAGGGTTGTACCTGCGTTCGCTGGCGTAATCACGTCCACGTTCACTTGGAGCGCGAGGTCGAAGCCCGCCTTGGGCGCCACAAGCGAGAACTCTGCGTACGTGACCGCAAACATGCGCTGGGCACCGAGGCTGCACATTGGAATAAGCAGCACGTGAGCAGGTGGGTGTGGTAGTCACACAGTCGCTCCGAGTTCAGCAATTGTACGCACCCTTCGAGATACTTGTACGGCGGGTACGCCATGGAAATCGTCAGCGTGTTGTTCGCGATCGAGACATCGTACTGCACATCTGTTCGTGTTCGTTCCCACATCAATTAGAGTGCGCACTACCAGACGACACCACCAATACAGCGAATGGGGCTCAACACACACGCACCGTCAAAGTCACATAGGCGGATCTCAAGCGGCTGCACCGGGCGAGCGGCTCTGAGTGTGTGTGGGAGGAGAGCGAAGAAGGAGTGTAAGCTACAGCCCGAGAAAGAGGGAATCACTCTGAAAGAGAGAGAGAAAGAGCACGACACGCACTTGGGCCCGATGCGGCCGTCGAGCACGTCCTTGAGGATCTTGTTGTCGTTGTCGAGGAAGAGCATGGCAGCGGTCGGGGAAGGGGCTCGCGTGATTTGGGTGGGGTGTTCTTCACGTGCGCTTGGTTATTGCGAGTGTGACAACAAGCTGGCGATCCATTGCCCACTGTATTTTGTCACTATCCTGTTGTCGTCGCGTGATCATAAAAAAAGATCAGAAATCCTCAGAACTGAGCAAAAATGAGCGAGCCAGCTTTTTCAATTGCAATTGCGAGCAGACACGAAACAGCAGAGGTCGGAGCGAGCGATGGACTATGGCGTGTACGGGCGCGTGCTCTTCTGCGGACAGCTGGAGAAGCGCCGCGACGGCGCAGTACGCGGCGGGTGGGCCTCGCGCCTCTTCCTTCTCACACCCGACGCGCTCCACTACTTCCGCAAGGTCACAGAGAACGAGCTGCTCGGCGAAGAGCGCGGCACAGTACGACCACGCGCTCGGAGAGGACGCTCGTTCCCAATCCACAACTGACTATTGCGCACGTGTGGCTTGTGTTTTGCAGCTGCCGCTCGCAGTGATCACGGGTGTGCGTGCAATGCCAGAGGACGAAGTGCCGGCGGCCGCCGTCGAGCCCGGCTCGGAGCACTACTACCTCGAAATCTCAACGGTGCGCTGTCATCCCACAACGCTTCGTCTGCATTGGGCGTGTGTGTGATATGGATGCTGACGCACTAAATGAGCAGGAGTCGCGGTCGTTTCTCATGCGCACGGCTGTGAGCGAAGCGTCGACGTGCGAGAGCTGGTCGATCGCGATTGAGCAGCAGCGCAAAGCGCTCCAGGCCGAGCAGGCGGACCAACGTGAGTGCTCGCCGTACGTCGTGGAGGCCTTGCCGAGTCCGACGCTGCTCGCGCGCAACCATGAGCTGTTCTCTCACTTCGTACGTGCCCGTGCGTCCATCTGTCCGTCTGTCTGTCCCTGCGACTGTGTGTGTGTAGAGTATACAAACGTCCTGCTACTCGATCCGCAGGAACTCTCGCCACCTCGGATCGCTATGGTCTCAGTGGTGCGCGTGAGCGAACGGGACGCCAAGCCGCTCGAAGAAGTGATCAAGCGCAAAGTCGCGTGGGGCGAAGCGCTCGACCTCGGCGTCGTGCCGCAAGGCGGCGCGTGTGTGATTCTGCTCCAGGACGGCAGCATCGGCCGCATTGGCACGCAGGCGCTCATGGGGAGCTGGGACGCCGGCCAAGCGTGCTGGATCGAGGTCATGGACGCCGAGTCACCGACCGAGATTGAAGGTACGACGACACAAGGCGACCGAACGTGCGTGTGTCTGGAGCTGGGTGCTAACGCCCTTGAGTGCGGCTGCGGCAGTGTCCGTCACGTGCAAAGTGCTGTCGCCAAGTGCGAAACAGTCGACTCCGAGGCGTGAAAGCGCAGCGTCGGACCTGCCCAAGTGGATCGAGTGGGCGGACGAAGGCTCGAGCGTCGGCTTCCTGCTCATGTGTCTCTTTGTCCACCTGCTGTACGGCGTCGACGGCTTCCACTGGTCGCACAAGTGCTGCCTCACGGTCGGCGCCGCGCTCGCGATCTCAACGATCCTCAACGGACCCACGCGGTACGGGAAGAGAACTAGCGAACGCCTGTGAGGAGCTACTGGACTGCAACTCACCCACTCACTTGCTGGCTGCAGGAATACACCACCGCAGATCCTCACGCCCAAGCACTCGAACACGAGCATGCTCCCAAAGCTCCAGTTCAGCCTCACGGTGCACCGCTGCCGGTTAAAGATGGAGGGCACCGAGTACATGCATCCGAACGAGAGCCACCAAGCAGCGTTCTAGGTGTGGCAGCTCAGCTCTAGTCATCGTCGAACCCTGTCGGCCACCAGGAGTACGTACATACACACATTAGAGTGGCGATATGAGGTTCAAGTTACAAGAGTACCGTCAATCGTTCGGTTGTTCGTTCGTTCGTTCGTTTGGGTGCGAGATGGCTCTAAAAGCCGCTTGCGCGACGAGACTGGTCCAGGAGCGACACGACGAGCTCGCGGTCTGCGTCGGCGTATCCGAGCTCGACGAGCCGCCGATTAAAGTCGAGGATCGTCAGCGACCCACACGACAAGCTGCTCACGCCGAGCATCACGTCGGTCAAGATCGCGGGGTTCCTAATCTTCAGCAGCGCTTGGCGCTCGATCACGCCCATGGTCGGGAACGCAAGGCGCCACATGTCGCGGAACCGCTCATCGCGGAGCTCGAGTTCGTCCACCGGCAGCGCATTCGACGCGTTCCGGCTCGTTGGCTTCTTCGTTGCGCGTGCTCCGCTGAGCGCGTCCACGCTGCCTTCAGATGAAAAGCGCGTGCGGATGACGCGGTCGCGTGGCGAGAGCGTCGGGTTGTGCGACCGCCCGCGCGCTTTCAACCGCTGTGAGCTGTCGTGGACGTTGCCGGTCTTTCCAATCGAGACGAGCACCGCTGCTTCGTCAGGGAGCTCCGCGAGGTTCACCACTGGCTCGCCGTTCTCGGTCGAAACGTCGACGATCTGGCTCGACTTGACTTCGAACCGCGCTTTGATCACGTCGAGGATCATCTGTGGCTCCGTGCCTTCAAAGTACGAGATGCACACGGGTTTCCCGAACGTCGCGAGGCTGTTGACGTTCAAGTGCTTGCACTTGGGGTTGCGCATCTGGAGGCCAAGGCGCGGCCGTGGGAGATTGATCTTCCAGAGCCGGCTCACGCACACGTCGCACACTCGACGGGGCTTGCGCTGCTCGTCGAGGCCCGTGACGAGCTTCTCCCGCTCGGGGTTCGCAAGCCGCGTCGTTGTGCACTTACTGCAGCACTCTTTCTGGCAGTAGCTGCACTTGTGCTTCCACTCGAGCAGCGAGAAGAGCTTGCTGCACTGCGAGCAGTTCTCCGACTTGCGGTGCCGGATCTGGAGCGGCACGGGTCGGTCCGGGATCTGGTGCTGGAGCAGCAAGTCCACTTCTTCCTGCGTGATGCTGTTGCCCTTGTAGAGCCGGAACTCCTCGGCCATGAGCGACCGGAAGAAGCCTTCGTTCGGGTACACGACGCCGCGACTCGCCATCGCAAAGTTCACCGCTGTGACGAGCGACCAGTTGTTTGCGCGCATGAGGTACATGATGACGAGCGTTGCGGACCGGGAGATGCCTTGCGTACAGTGCACGAGCACGCGGCCGTGGTGCGTGCGCTTCGCCGACTCAATGAACTCGAACGTCGAGTCAAAGAACGCGCCAATGTCCGACTCGGGCCGGTCTTTGATCTTCACGGCCTTGTACTGGACGCCTTCGGTCGCAAACACATTGTCCACGTCCAGGCTGGCGTTCACCACGTGCGTGATGCCGAGGTGTTGGATCACTTGCTTCGACTGCGCGTGCCACATGTTGCCGAGAAAGAGGAAGCCTTCGAGGATCTCGTTCGGGTAGTTGAGGTTGTGGGTCCCACTCCGTGTCCGTGTGAGTCCAAATGCGATCGCATCGAGCATTGCAGACGTCGTGTAGAACGGGTACCGGAACTTAAACGTCGTGAAGCCGTCAAAGAGGATTGTCACGCTTGTCACGAGGCCGTCCGCGACAAGTAGGCGTTCGAGGTGCTGGAGCCACGTATTGTTACAATATGTGGCACTATTGTGACAATCGGGACTGTGGTGGTCGGTCGCAGACTTGACTGTCTCGCCAAAGAGCACGACGTCACGGAGCTTGCGGCGCTTCGCAGTGAAGAGGTAGCGTTGCTCTGCGAGCATACTGCTCTCCACGTCGTCGAGCGAGAGTGAGGCGCAGTCGGTTTGCATGGGTGGTGGTGGGATGGAAATCGCGGACGGAATCGTGTCCTCGTTAAAGGCGTCTCGGGCGCGTGTGTCGATCAAAATGAGGCCGCGTGCGGCCTGCACTTGGTTGTACAGCCAGCGGCAGTTCACGCGGCCAGTGCGCACGTGGCGCTTTGTGACTGGGACGAGCGCACGGCTCGTGGCCACAGCTGTAGCGACGACGCGGTTGTCGTTGCTCGTGTTGGCATTCTCCGACTGCGCTGTCGGGTCTTCCCCGACCGACATCGTCGTGGGCGTTGCACTGCGTGCTGCTGCTGCTGCTGCTGCTGCGGAACGCGTCGTGCTCGTCGACGGCCGTTGCGCGCACGCAACCAACTATCTGCTGGGATGGATGCGAGGAGCGGCTGAAGCAGAGTGCGTGACGACTCCACGTGCGCAGAGGCGTTGCCGTTCGCAGTGTGGCCCACATCCCCCGCGTCGACCGACCCGGAAGAGACGGAGTCCATCGGCTCGTCTCTTGCACGACTTGAACAGACATTCCAAAACCGGCTCGTTCTGTATCGAGCGGTGGTTGTGTACACCATACATACTTCAAGAGAACTCGCTGCGCGCGCGAATAGCGAATACTCCGCATGCAGCGGAAAATGCGGCCATCTCGCTCTCGAGTCCGCCTCTCTTACTGCCGGCGCGTGGAAGGAAGCAAGGAAGCAAGGAAGCGGATTGCGCAGCTGACACTCCGCCCCGCGCGTGCGCACGCGTGTGGGTTGGTTGCCGTCGACGATCTTCACACACACAGAGAAAGAACGGTACAGTACGATACGGAACGAGACTGGATTGAATCTGAAGGCGACGACGGGCTACGTATTCAACAGTGATTCCAACTACATGACGGCGCACGAGAGCTCGCGACGGAGCGAGAGCGCACCACACGTAGCTGGGTGGTCGGGGACGCCGCCCTGGAGCAGCAGGTCGAGCTCGTGCTCTGCGACGCTGTTGCCGCCGAGCAGCCGCCGCTCCTCGAGCAGCAGTGCGTGGAGAAAGCCGTCGTTTGGTAAAATGACTCCACGGCCAGCGCGCACATAGTTGAATGCGCGTGCAAGTGACCACCGGTGCGTGCGCATGAGGTACACGACCACGAGCGTCGCTGAGCGCGAAATGCCCTGCGTACAGTGCACGAGCACGCGGTGGCGCGGCGTGGCTTGCTTGGCGTTGTGGATAAAGCGGCACGTGGCGTCAAAGAACTGGCTAATGTCCGCTGCCGATGAGTCTTTGAGTTTCACGTCGTGGTAGACGACGCCGTCGGTTTCAAACACATTGCCGACGTCCAACGACGCGTTCACGATATGCGTAATGCCGAGGTCTGCAATGACCTGTGGGGACGTGGCCTGCCACATGTTGCCGAGGTACAGGAAGCCGCTGACAATCTCGTTGGGGTACGTCACACGATGGACACCGGACGCGACGACTGCGCCAGTGGCAGACGACAGCACACTCTCAGTAGTGTAGAATGGATACCGCAATGCAAAGTCTGCGTACGAGTCGCAGAGCACTTTGACACTCGCGACAAGTCCTTCGGCCGCGAGCAGGTGCTGGAGCGTAAACACCCAAGACGCTGCGTCACGTAACTGGCTGCGGTCAGCGACGAGCACGACGTCGCGGAGCTTCCGTTTGCGTGGCGAGAGGCGCATAGCGTCGCTGGATAGCGCGCACTGCGTGTCGACGTCGGCAACGCTCGCGCAGCCGTCGAGCGGCGGCATCGAGATGGCGCCGAGGATTGAGCCGCGCGCAAACGCGTCTGCTGTACGCATGTCGACGATGAGCTCGCCGACGTGGAAGTGGTTGTAGAGCCAGCGACTCGAGACGGTGCCTGCGCGGATGGAGCGCGTGCGTTTCGGGCGAGTGGTGGTGGAGCTGCTGCTCGCGTTGCTGTCGCTGGAGGTGTTGGAGCTGCTGCTGCCAGCGCTCTTGGCTGGGGCATTCGCTGCCATCGCACAAGACCCAGCTCAGTCTTTGACTTGGGTGGACGCTTGAGTGGTGATCGAGAAATGACTGCTGCTGCTGAGTGAGCTGTGGTGAGCGGCGGGCCAGAAACGGCAAAAGTCGCATTGGAGGGGCACAAAAACCTCTTCTCGGGAAATGGGTCCACGCATCATCATCAACTCATGCACCGGACTTTTGGGCCCATGCACACACTCACAGAAACCCAAGAATTTGCGAGTGGTGCACACAGTATGCGCATTGTGTTGCGTCGCGACTGACAGCGAAGAAGCAAGGGTAATGTCACGAGTGTGGGGCTCTCGTTTGGTGGCGTTCACGCAGGGCGAGTGCATCATTCAAGACGGCGGCCAGTTTAAAATGGTGGTCGGCGCTTTTTCGGACGGATTGGATGAGCGAGAGCGAGAACAAGTGCGAATCAGGCATCCGTGGTCGTCAGCAGGCTCAACTGTCAGAGAGAGATCCAACATGCATCGACGGATACGCGGTGGCCATCGACGTGGTCAGGCCATGGCGTTGGTGACGTTGTCCATTCTGGGTCGACAGTACTGTTATTTCCTTTTTTCTTCACGTGTTTCAAAACACGCTTCCACTCTGTTTCTACAAGATCGCAGATAACTGCCCTCGACAAGTTTACCGAAATCTTGGATCAGATCCATTTTTTTCTGAGTCGCACTGATTCTACACCCTGTTTCCCTTCCAATAGTGACGAAACTAAACAATTGGCCGTGCTGCTTGCCCCCATTCTCGATCGCAGGCGCGAGTAGGCGGCTGCGCTCGAGCTCGCAAGTGGTGCGCACGCCAGCGCCATCAAAACTCGATCGCCGCTCCCCCATTCCCGCCCCCAATATGGAAGCATTCGCAGACGAGCCGCACACGCCCACGTGCTGTGTGTGCCTCGAGGAGAAGGACTACAACGGCTCAGCGCTCGTGCGCTGTGCCGCCTGTGCGCTCGCTGTGCACGTGCGCTGCTACGGCACGTCGCTCCCCGGCGACAACACGCCGTGGCGCTGCGAAGCGTGTCAGTACGAGGAAGGCGAGCTCCCCGACGAGCCGTCGCTCATTGTAGACGCAAACGCACACGCGACTGCGACTGCTGCAGGCGAGCCCCGCTTGCGGCCCCGCTGCGTCGTGTGCCCAGTCGAAGGTGGCGCATTGCGGCGCACAAACCAACCTGGCGTCTGGGTCCACGTGCTCTGCGTGAACTGGATCCCTGAGCTCTCGCACAGCCGCACCGGCGAGCTGAATCAGGCCGTAAACATCGCTCTCCTCGACCGGAGCCGCGAGACCCTGCGGTGTCTCGTGTGCGGCCAGCGTGGCGGCTGCATCCAGTGCGTCAGTGGCCGCTGTGCGCGTGCGTTCCACGTGCTCTGTGCAATCCGTTCGCCCTCGAGTCTCATCTTTACAGGCTACAACGGCGCGAACCAGCAAGTGTACCACTGCAAAGCCCATCTCGCGGACGTTGCTGCGGCTAAGTACGAATTGGTCGACACCACTTGGCGCGAAACGCCCCGCATGCAGCGCTTTCTCGACGCCCACCCAGTGGCGACGCCAGCTGCAGACGCCAAGTGCCGTGTGTGCCACACCAAGACAGGCTCCGCAAGTCACGACGTGCACGAGACGCAGTGTTTACTTGCGTGGCTCACACGGGAAGAGCTCAAGCACCGTATGGACGAGATGAAGAAGCGAGGACTCAAGGCCGCGACGATCTCGTACGCGACACGCAGTGGCCACGCGAGGAAGCAGCAGAGCAGCAGCAAAGGAGCGTCACCAGCGACCAAGAAACAGCGCCAGCACGCGACGACGCGGCCGTGTCCCGAGTGCGGCGACACTGTGCGGGACACGATGCTCGCCGCCCACTTGAAGAGCGGGTGTGCGGTGAGTGCGAACTCGTCAGGTCACAGCTCCGACACGCGACGGTCGAAGAAGAACCCGAAGCGTCTGAAGCGCAAGATGAGTGCGAACGATGGACTGAGTGCGGTGGACGAGCCACTGGAACCAGCTGTCGCGTCGGACTTGTCGGACGTGCTCTTTGCGACGTGGCCAGGCCAGCACGCGGGCGCGTCGATGGACACGACGACGCTCTGGCGGACAGTGAACAGCAGCTTCTTTAGCAGCAAAGCGCTGATGAAGAAGCGCATGGAACAGGTCTGCAAGAGTGCGTGCGGCGCCAAGCTCGAGGACATTGGGAACTTGATCCGCAAGCCGACACGCCACGACCTCGTCGATTGTGCCGACACGGTCCTGCTCGAGCGGATGGTCGTGCCCACGACAACGACAGACGGTGAGGGCGTTGGTGACGATCGTACGGCGCTCTGCTTGAAAGCGCATCTGCACCGGTGCGACTTTGTGATGCGAGCGAGTCGGACGCGGTGTGTCGAGGACGTCTACGCACAGCCGAGCCTAGAGATCCGCCACGTGGGAGCAGCGGCTCGTGCGACAGTCGAAGAAGAGGCAACGCCAGCGACAGCGTTGACACTGTCGACAGCGACGTTAAGTGCTGACCTAACGGACGACGGGACCACGCAGGCGATCCGCGTCCGGTTTGCCAACAACGAGGACGTGGCGGTCGACTGCAAGTATGCCATGACGCTGAGCCGAAGCGGCAGCGGGGCGGCCGACAAGGCTCTCCCGCCTGCAGACGACGGACTGTTCTGGAGCGCGTTCCAGCACGATGAGCTCAGTACGCTCGCAGGGGCCGACGTGGAGGCGTTTCGTGTCCCGCTTGGCCAGGACGACAGATTGTGGCTGTCGATGGAGATGATGCCGGGTGCCGACGACAATGGAACGCCCGCGACACCAACGCCGACGACGAGCAACCTCCCAGGACGGCTCCTGCTGCCGGCTGCGAGCGACGAACGGTCGCTGACCGACGAGCTGACGCCCGAGATCAGTTTGCTCATGGAGACGCTGAACGAGCAGATGAAGCAGAACCGCTTCCGTCTTCGTGCGCTCTCGAAGAAGCTCCAGCTGACGGACCACGTGGAAGGGCTCGCGAGGCGCGCAGGAGGCGTCACGGAGGCGTACTATAAGGAATACGCGGCTTGGAAGCGGCTCTGCAAGAGCCTCACGACCGGGTACAAGGACATTCGACACACAGAGGCGGCCACAGAGTCGCTGCCAACGCCGCAGAAGAGCACTGCGTCGCCTGCTGGCCCCAGCGACAACACCGACAACAACAATGACACGGACGAGCCGATCGACGACGGCACGTGTGTCGTGTGCTTTGACGGTCAGTCGCCCGAGTCGAATCCGATCGTGTTCTGCGACCGGTGCGACCTCGCAGTCCACCAAGGCTGCTACGGCCTCGTGACGCTGCCGAACAACGAGTTCTTCTGCGATCGGTGCAGCATCGAAGACCGGGGCGAAGACCCAGCGTCGAGTGTCTTTTGCCAGCTCTGTTCGCTCCGAGACGGCGCGTTCAAACGCACAGTCGACGGCAAGTGGGTGCACGTCGTGTGCGCGCTCTGGTGTCCGAAAGTCTGGATCGGAAACCTCCAGAGCCTCTCAGAGATTAACTTGGTCGCAGCGACGAGCCCCCACGTGAAGTTTGTCGACCCTGTCGCAGAAGTGAGCGCGCGACTGGCACTCCCACTTCCTGTCGACGCCCTGAAGCCGTCAGACGAGCCCACGAACGACCGAGTCGCACTCACACAAGGCAGTCTATGTCGACACTGCAAAGTCGCGTGCGGCCGTACGATCCAGTGCGCGCACCCAGACTGCACTGCGTCGTTCCATCCGCTCTGCGGCTGGTACGAAGGGCTGTCGATGACGATCGCACTCAGCGACCGCGGATTTGTGTACGCAGGCGGTGGCGCTGGCCTGCGCTTTGCGATGCACTGTGAAGCGCACTTACCATCGCACTACTCGAGTGCCGAGCGACTCGTGCAGCGCCGGCGGCGTCGCAAGTTCCGCATTGACGCGTTCTACCTCACGCAGTGCAAACTCGACCGACGAGCGTCGCCACCGTCGGCACGCAAGGCGGCGTCGACGCGACACGAGTCGTCGTTGCTCTCGGGGCCGATCCTCCAAGCGCTGCTCGCAGGCGACAGGAAGCGGTCCGAGACGACCGACGACGACGACACTGTGGCAGATACGTCCGATTCGGACGACTGGGTCGACCGACCGCCGTGTAGTGCGTGCTTCCAGTTCAGGTCGCCAGTCATCGCAGAACCGCTCGACGTGAACGCGCTGCACAAGCGGCAGTTCTTGATGCGGTGCCAGTACTGCAACACGTTCGTGCACCCCGAGTGTTGTCTCAGCGAGACAGGCGCTCTCGCGACGATCTTTACGAGCAACTGGATCTGCGAACGCTGCACGATGGTCGGCGACGCGACCCCGACGCCGTGCGTCGTGTGCGACAAGCCAACCGACTACCTCATGCCGTGCAGCAGCAGCAGTGCTGGCGTCCCACCAGTGTCTGTTGGTGCTACGTACGACAAGTGGGCCCACGTGTTCTGTGCCAAGTGGGCCAAGGTGAAACTCGTCCGGAAGAACCGCGTTCTGTGCGCGCAGGCCCCGAGCCTCAGTCCGGACGGCCACGCGTTCCGGTGCGAGCTCTGCTCGCTCAAAGGAGTGCGTCTCTCTCTCTCTCTCTCTCTCACTCTCACGGTCTTGTGTCGTACGTGGGCTGGTGTCACACTGTCGAGAGAAGGAAGGGCTGACGGACTTGCGCTATTCTGTTGTGTTCTCTTGTTCGTTCTCTTGACAAACAACACGTTCCAGCGCAACCTCGCGAGCTGTGCGCACTGTCCCAAGCGCTTCCATCCGTTCTGTGCTGCGAAGAAGCGCTTGTACATTGCCAAGTCGGCGAAGCAAGAGTGGAAGTTCTACTGCGACGCCCACCCACCCTCGGGTGTCGTGTACGACGAGCGTCGCCAGTCGTGGATGACGACTGAGATCCTGAGCCAGCTCCAGGACCTTCGACGGTCGCTCGAGCGTGGCCGCATGATCCTCGAGATGTCGCGCCAGCGGGACCGGCAGCAGAAGCGCATCCTGAACGTGTACCAGCTGCCGTTCATGGCGGCGTCGCTCGAGATCGTGCTCAAGAAGCGACCGACGCCAGCGATGCGAGAGGCCTTCGAAGCGCTCACTGGCGACGTGCTCACGGACACGCCTCGGCGCGTGCGACCACAGCGAGCGCAGGCTTCGTCACGGACCCGTGCGCGAGCCTCCGAGTCCCATGACGACACGGATGACGAGGAGGAGCCTGTGGTGGATCCGCCACTGTCGACGCGCCCGATGCGTGGCAAACGGCAGCAGCCGGTGGCTTTGGCGTCGTCTGGTACGAGCTCGAAACGCCGACGTCTTGAGCTCGACATCGAGCCGGAGTCTCCGCCCAGCAGTCCGGCTGCCGCCAGCAACGCTCGGCGTCGGCCGGCTGCTCGTGCGAAGCCTGCGACGAGTGCAGCGCACGACCTGCGAGATGGCCTGTCGCCGACAGAGCTCAAGCGCCGGTTCCTCAGTGCCTTGGACCGGGCGACGACAACGAGCGCCTTTGACGGCGTCGTGGCAGAGCTCTACCCAGAGCTGGCCGAGTGAGTGTATGGGGACAGGAAGACTGGAGGGAGAGAGACGTGAGTGCAGCTCAGTCGCTCATATTCTTAGAACAACAACACGTTCATCGTGAGTGCGCTTGGTGTCGTTCTCTCTGTCGGTCGAACCGCGTGAGAGGCATGAGCTGTCGGGCTCCGACTGGACATGGCCGAGACGTTCCTTGTCCGAGGTGAGGACGCCCTGCTGCGAGGACCGACTGCCGAACAACTGTGGACGCCCTCTGCTCGGAGCGCCGTCGCCTCGGCAGTGTCGTCGTCCGACACGGTCAGCAGCAACGACGAGGACGTTCACAGCTACGATGAGTGGGAACTGGGCGTCGAGGTCGCAGGACCAGACCAGCCGCGAGACGAGCAAGAGGAGTCCGTCCTTGCGTTGGAATGGCTTGGCAGTGTCCAGAGCTCGTCAAGCCCGGACCAGGACGAAGGCGACAGTGTCCGTCACGAAAACCCACGTAGCGTTCACGAGAAGTCTGACGAGCAGACGACGACGACGCAGCACGACGACACGGCGAGGTCGTGGGGTTCCGACACGACTCGCGCGTCTCCGGAATGGCCGAACGACAGCGTCGATGCACTCAACGACTCCGCTCTCGACTCGTCGCGGGTAGTGATGTCCGTGGACGACAACGACGACATTCGGGACGGCCGGCCCCTGTCCAGCGATGACGCGCAAAGTCAAAGGACACCACGCACAGGCGCCACTGACACACAGGCGACAAGAAGCGTCAAGCGAAGCATCCAAGTGTTTGTCCGCGTTCGCCCGCTCTCCTCGCGGGACTACTCTGATAGTGGCGACGACGCGCTCGTGGTGCGAGCCGGGAGCGACGCGACTGCGATCTGTGTGCAGTCGTCGAGCAGCCACGGGAACAACTGTGTCATGACAGAGTGCAGCTTCGACCACGTCTTCCTAGACCGTTCGAGCCAGGAGGAGCTCTTCGCAGCCGCCGAGCCAAGTCTGCGCGCGACATTGGACGGCTACAACGCGACCGTGTTCGCGTACGGCCAGACCGGCACGGGGAAGACGCACACGATCTTTGGCGACGACGCGGACGTCGGTACCGCCGTTATGGAACCACCAACCGAGCCACCGACTGCCGCCGCCAAGCCGGCGTGGGGCATCATTCCGCGAGCCTTGCTGCTGCTCCTCGACCAGGCAGAGACGCTGAAGGGCGTTGGCGTTAGCATGAGTCTCACGCTCAGCTTCATCCAGATCTACAACGACAAGGTCTTTGACCTGCTCACAGACCGTCGGCGGCAGCGGCCGCTGAGCATCCGCGAGCAGCCGACACTCGACGGAAGCACGTCTGTCGTCCTTCAAGGCCTCTTGAGTGAGCCCGTCGGCACGCTCGAAGAAGCGCTGCAGCTTCTGAAGCGTGGGCGGGCAAACCGGACAGTGCGCGAGACGGAGCTGAACTCGAGCAGCAGTCGGAGCCACGCGATCGTGCAGCTCAGCATCACGAGCGAGCGGAGCCTCGCGACCGGCGAGCAACTGCGTCGCCAGTCGCGGCTCAACCTTGTCGACCTCGCAGGCTCCGAGAAGTGGAACACGGGCGTCGAGATGGAAGACGCGCACGCGTTCGAGCTCAAGAACATCAACAGCAGCCTGTCGGCGCTCGGGAACTGCATCGCCGCACTATCTGAGGCCGGGCGGAAGCACATCCCGTACCGCGACTCAGCCCTCACGCGCGTGCTCCAAGACTCGTTCGGCGGCAACACCCAAGCGTGCTTGATCGCGACAGTGAGTCCGTCGGCCCGTGCGAGCGACGAGACGCTCCGCACGCTCCAGTTTGCCGACCGGGCGCGGTCTGTGATGCAGTCTGTGCGTGTGAACGAAGCGCTGAGTAGCGTCTCGGAGCTGCAGCTCGCGAAAGCCCAGGTCGGCAAGCTGAGAGACCAGCTTGAGCACGAGCGGCGACGACGCCACCAGATGCGCGTGAAGGAGCACGAAGCAGCGCAACGAGATTATGCCAACAAGCTCCAGCTCAAGGAGAAGGAGCTCCAGCGTCTGGCGCGCGACAACGCAGTGTTTGCACGCTGGCGAGAGGACGACGTGAAGCGGATCCGGGAGCTTGAGTGTCGCGTGAAGGAGCTGGAAGCGGTCGGGCGCCTGCGAGAGGCAAACGGGGGCAGTGCGACCACCCTCTCTGGTGAAGGTGTACTGTCAGCACACTCGACGATAGCTCCGACACTAGAGCAACGCGAGAGAGAGAGACGGCAGCTTCTTTCGAGTTCCAAGCCGGTGGCAGTGACGTCACCGACGTCCAGCGTCCGGCGCTTCAGCGCGAAGCCGTCACCAGTCTCCTCTGGGCTTCGAAAGAGCGACGTTGCGGCCGTCAGGCCGTACAAGCAGATCCTGGAGCGATACGCGCTCGGCTCGAAGAAGTCGAACCGAAGCCACGAGGAGAGCGAAGCGACCGAGAACGCAGCGACGCGAACGTCCCTGAACCAGAGTTGGCGGTCGTCCGAGAGTTTACCGCCTGACACAGAAGCCGTGCTGCTGACACAGCCAAGTCGCCGCCCCCGAGTGGTCGCTGACCAGGCGACAGCACCAGCAACGTCGAGTCTGCCAGAGATCGCACGTGGAGGAAGCGTCTCCATACCACCGACAATCGCTGACACCAGTGCAGCAACCGACTCGCTCTCTAGCCACCTTGGGCGGTGGGTGGCCGACGCAAGACAGGCAGGTCCCAGAAGTCTCCAGTTGAACGACGTGGAGGCTCCGCCCCAAGCGGCTAGGAGCTCAGGAAGACACGTCTTGAGTCTGGCGCACTCAGCGAGCTCCTCGCCTCTTGTCCAGTCATCAGTACCCCAGGACGCGACCGCAGCATCTTTCAGTGCATCAACAGGGACAAGCTCGGACGCAAGGCCTCACTGGCAACAAGTGCCAGTCGCTCTCAGCATGAAAGCGGTCGCCCGACTCCCAGAGCCGACCGCAGCGACCGAGAGCACAGACAGCAAAGCCCTCGCGACCTACGTCAGTCTCCGGACACCAACGACAGCGTCGGTACCGAGCGCGTGCGAGAAGCACAGCTTGAAAGGCTGCATGTTGTGTGCAGCGCGCGACATCCGGGTGACGTCCCTGGCGGCGACTTTGTCGCAGCCGTCGGTGCCAATCACAACCACTGGCGAGCCCGCCACTGTCGTCGTGGATCGCTTGCTACCACCGAAGGCCCGAGACGGTCCGTGTAACCGGCATCGGCTCGCAAACTGCTTCCTCTGCAGCTCACCCAGCGCGCTTACGTCGTTCAGTACGAGCGTGAGCACTGGAACGACAGCGCCGAGTGACGTGCGGTACCCGTCGTCGTTCGCAGCAGCTCTCGACGCGAAGTGCACGGTCCATTCACTGACAAACTGTGTGCTGTGCACTGGTGCAACGGCGACAGCGACCACGAAGGCTCCGCTGGAAGCAGCAGGCCGCTCTCCAGACACGGCAGTTCCGTACTTTAGTGCGACAGGCAGCTGGCTGCCGAGCCGACAGCTCGAAGCCGGTGTGGCGCCGCATCAGCTGTCACTGCAACGGAGGCACTCGGTCGAGCTCGGATCGGCCCGTCTGAGCTCAACAACACCGTCAGCGGGACTGGGCGGCCACCTCCGCACCCAGCACTCGGCCATCGAGTTGCATACCCAGTCGCTAGCTCCGTCGTTCGTCGATGCTTCGCTGACAGCCACACACACTCCTTCAGTCGGCATGGATTCACGATGGCAGCCGACCACCGCAGCAGTTGGACGCTCAAGCATCCACGAGCTCGCGTTCGACAGCAACCGCTCGAGCTACCAGACGCTCCTTCGCGAAGCGTCCGGCGCCGCTGCTCTCGCCCTCCGGCGTCGGTGACAAGTGGCTGTCGGGGCTTGCGTGTCTGTGGTAGTAGCGTCCTGTAAGGCGAGTTTGCTAGGCGGGTGGGAACAAGTGGAGAGCCAAGTGTTGATCCAGAAGACTGACTCACTCCTATCCTCATTCCTCTCCACATTCGCGCCTCACGAGTGCTTGAGGATGAGCAGCCAGAAGCAGAGCAGGATGAGTGCGACGAGGACAAAGATACAGCGCTCCGGTCGGGTATTGCGCTGGTACTTGTCCGCCCGGTGGAGCTCTGCGAGTCCCGACCGCATGCCGGTCACCACCTAGCGAGCACAACAGGATCCACAGTCAGCGAAGCCCCCACACCAGTCGCTTCCCAAGCACAAGCAGTCCCCCACCTGCTCCATGTTGTAGTCGATGCGGTCGACGAGCGTCCCGTGGTCAATCACCAAGTTCGCCACATCTTTGAACAGCGTCGCGAGCAGTGCCACGGACTTGGCAATCCGCTCAATCTCCTCGTCACGTGCAGAGATCCGGAACCGCTGCAGCTCGACCGCGACATCGAACACCTGCGTCCATACAGTAGCAGCAGAGAGAGAGAGAGTCCCACAGGCGTCAGTACGACGTATCCAACGTAGCGCTCTTCACGACAGCCACTCCCCCCTGTCATCTTCTAGACTGGCTCGTGTACCTCGTCGCTCTCAGCGAACGCGCTTCCAGCTTCGAGGTCGTCGTTTGTCACCGGGAAGCCCCCATAGCAGCCGAACTTTTGCACTTGCAAGCGCTCCAAGTACTCGTGCTGGCGGCGCCGGAACGCGTACGAGAGCTCGTGAAGCCGACTCGCGACCGCACGCTGCGTGTTGACGCGCACGAGCTGCTCAGTCGCGGACGAGCACGGTACGCCGCCAACAAACGGCCGCGTGATCTTCTTGAGACTCTGGTCCGCAGTGTGCAAGAGCGTGAGGATCTCGGCTGTGACTCGGTCGACGTCCTGTTCCTGCGCTGCCTCTGAGTCGTCGAACCGGATCATGAGCCGTCGCGTGTGGAGGAGCTGGAGGTACTCGACTGCGAGACGCGGTTGAGCGAGCGACAGTCAGCTGCTGGTGGGAGGTACAGACGACTGTGACAGCCGCCATGTGGTCTACACACACACACGGACGTACGCTTGAGGTGGAGCAGGCGCATGGCGTCGTTCGCTTCGTCCACAAAGCGCATCCACTCGGGTCGCGGCGCCGCGTCGCTGCCGCCAGTCTCATAGTCGCAACTCTCTGCGGCTTCCTGGAGCAGTGCTTTCTCCATGGCCCGTGACTTGCTCTGCTGTCTCCACAGCGTTCAGTCAGTGGGTGTGCACACACTCGACACCACGGGCATCCTGCCAGTGTCTGAAGACGCACCTTTTGCTTGGATTGGAAGAGCGCAGTGTACGGCGCACTCGCTGTGAGCGTGCGCAAGTGGGAGCCGAGCGACCGCTTCTTTGTCGTCGCGCGCGTTCGCCGAGCCGACAGGAAGCGCTGCGTCAGCTCTCGTGTCGCCATCACTCTCTCGCTTTCAGCAGCGAATGGATCGCAACTGAACTGACGCGCTTGGAATGGACGGGTCGCGCTCTCACCAAGCGTCACACGTCGCAAGCGTCTAGATCTCAGCGCCAGCAGCCGTCTCTGTCTCCTCACGACGTCACCCCTCCCCTCGTTCGTTTGCCTTCGCTCTCTCTCTCTCTTAGAATGGCCAAGCCCGAGAGTAGACTCCCGGCCCCCACGAACGCCAGCAATGCGAGCGCTGGCGCTCTTCGCTGGACCCGAGTGGAGACGGTGGCGGCTCGCAATGGCGGCTCAGCGCCAACACGGCGGTCAGGCCACTCACTCTCAGTCATTGGCTCGAACGGCTACCTCTTTGGCGGCTGCGACCACCGTGAGCCGCCAGGGCCCACGAACGACCTCTTTGTGCTCCGCATCGGTGCACAGACGAGTGGTGGTGGGGCGCCGTGGGAGTGGGAGAAGCTGCGCTTCGCCCCCGGCACAGCGCCTCCACCACGGTGGAAACACTCGGCTACGGTTGTGGACGGCAAAGTGTACGTGTTTGGGGGCTTCCAGAACAGCACAACGCGGTTCAACGACGTCTGGATCTTCAACCCCATCACGATGGACTGGGCCCAGCCAGCCGACAAGAGCGGAGGTCCCAGTGGACCAGGCGGAGCGACAGCGACAGCGCCGTCGGCAGCAGGGGCGGCGTCGCATCGGACAAGCGTCGCTACGACCAGGACGACCAACGCGGTCGTCCCAGCCCCACGTGGAGGCCACTCAGCGGTCGCGATCCGCAAGAGCATCTACGTATTTGGCGGCTACGGCGGCGCTGGCTACGGCCGACGCGACTTTGACGACCTCCACGCGCTCCGGTGCGACGACGCGAGCTGGAGCCGCGTAACGAGCAAAGGCCGACCGCCCGAGAAGCGAGCAGGCCACCAAGCGTGCGCAGTTGACGATGTCATGCTCGTGTGTGGCGGCTGGAACAGCGTGATGCAGTTCAACGACCTCCACGTCTTCGACACGCGCACAAACGCGTGGACGGCGCTCGAAGGGTCCCAGATGGGCACAGCGCTGCCGCGTTGGAACCACGCCGCGTGCGCGGTCGCTGCGATCCCATACGCCAAGGTGTTTACGTTCGGCGGTGTGCTGGGCGAGCCCGGCAACTACAACAGCCAAGGCACGTTCACGAACGACGTCGCCGTGCTTGACTCGGGCGACCTCGTGTGGACAACGCCCGAGATCCAAGGCGAGCCGCCGTGTGGCCGCGCCGACTCGACGCTCGCGTACGATGACAAAGGCAGCCGCTTGCTGGTCGTCGGCGGCTGGGCGAACGTCTGGCTCAACGATGTCTACTGCCTCGACGTGAGCTGCGTCGTCGGTCCGCCGTACGGCGTCACGAGCGTATTCCCGACGACAGGGCCGAGCACAGGCGGCACGCACCTCGTGCTTGAAGGCATCGACTTGCGCAACAAGCCCGTGACTGTGCGCTTTGCGTGTCGGCTCGGCGCGGTCGACGCCGCTGGCGAGTTCGTCGACGACCACACTCTCACAGTCACGACGCCCGACTTTACCGCGTTCCCACCCGGTGACGTGCAAGTCCGTGTCGCGCTCCTCGGTGACTCGTTCACGACCACGTTCCAGACGTTCACGTACTTTGCCGTCACGTACGCGCCGCTCTGCTTTGCGTACGGCCCCGGATTGCTCTGTGGCGGTGCGAGCGGCGAGCCCACGAGCTTCATCATCCAAGCGCGGGACGCAGCTCGCGGCCTCCGCACCGGCGGTGGCGACGCGTTCACAGTCGAAGTGTATGCAGACGGCGCTGCAAGTCCGCTCTACTTGCCGACACTTGCGGTCCAGGACCTACACAACGGCCGGTACGTTGTGACCTACACTGTGCCGGCTGCAGGCGAGTACAGCGTGCACGTTGCGTTCGACGGTACATTCGGGGGCGTCGCGGGTCCGATCCGCAAGTCGCCGCACGTCGTGTCGTTTGACGACACAGTTACTCACGAGATGAACCTCTTGACTGGCAAGCTCGTATTCGACCAAGTGCTGCACGACCTCCACGAGCTCCAGCGGTCGTCGCGGGAGTGCAGCGTCGGCCTCGAGCAGCCGCTATCGGATCCGTCCTGGACTCCAGCGCAAGCGACTCACGCGCTTCTGACGCTCAAAGAGCACGTGTTCCTTGTCGAGAAGCGCGGTGAAGACATTACGCTCGCGCTCGACGAGCTCCGTGCAGAGCTCGCGTTCCTCCACGACGCAGGACTCGCAGTCGCGACAGAGCTCGAGACGCTCAGCGCAGTCGAGCTCGCGTGGCGGGAGATCCAACGCAAGGTCCCAGCTGCGAGCGCCCGCATCGCACCGCTCATTGCGGCCCAGAGCCTCACGTTCCGTGCCGAGATGGACACGTACAGCACCGACCTGGTGCACCGCAACGCCGCGCTCAAGACCAGGAGCTTCTGGAGCTTTGCAGTCGGTGCCCAGGCCGCACTAAGTGCGATCGCAGACGAGCGCGCAGCGTTCGACGTCGAGGACGCGGCTGCGAGCCAGAAACGACACACTGCCAAGATCCTCGAGTGTCCCGAGCTGCTCGAGCCGATCGACAAGGCGTTGACGACAATGCGGCGCACGCTCGAGCACGCCCAGCAGCTCTGGACGTCGATTGCGAGCGTCACGCGCAAGCTCGAGCTTGCGAAGGACATCCCGTGGCGCTTGATCGACGGCGCAGTGCTGGAAGAAGAGGCCAAGGCGTTTGTCGCACTCGTGAAGAGCGTGCACAAGGACATTCGTGACTGCGACGCATACAAACACTTTGAGCGGCTCGTGCGCGACTTCCAGAGCACGTGTCCACTCTTCCAAGCGTTGCGTCACCCGTCGATGCGTCGGCGGCACTGGCAAGCGCTCGCAGACGCCACTGGCCAGAGCAGCATTGAGTGTCCAGACGACAACCCGGAGCTCCGGTTTGCAGACGTCTTGGCGCTCGACCTGCACGCGTGTCAGCGTGACGTCGAGGAGATCACAGACAGTGCGCAGAAGGAAGCGAAGCAAGAGACAGCGCTGCAGGACTTGGAGGCGCGGTGGGCGGCAGCGTCGTTCGCCATGACGCGGTACCGAGAGACCACAACGCCGCTGCTCCACTTGTCGGAAGACACGGTCGAGATGCTCGAAGCGGACCAGCTGCTGCTGCAAGCGATGGCGGGCTCCGGTGGTGGGCAGCGTCAGCAGAACCACTTCTATGCGCAGGCGACAGCGTGGACCAGCAAGCTCGGGCTCGTAGCGGACGTCACTGCTGAGCTGAGCGAGATTGAGCGCGCGTGGGCGTACCTCGAGCCGCTCTTTGTGCGGTCGGACGAAGTGAAGCGTGAGCTCCCGGACGACGCTGCGCGGTTCGCCCAGCTCAACGCGCGTGTGCAGCAGACCCTCGAGCTCCTGTGGACAAGCGGGAGCGTCGTGCGCGCGTGTGAGCTCCCAGATCTACTGCTGTTGCTGACCGACGTCCGCGCGCGGCTCGAGACGTGCCAGCAAGCGCTGACAGCGTACTTGGACGCGAAGCGCCGGCTCTTCCCGCGCTTCTACTTTGTCTCGGAAGCCGACCTGCTCGACGTGCTCTCGACTGGGAGCAACAGTCCAGAGAGCGTCCTCGGCCACCTCGAGAAGTTCTTTCTCGCAACGCGTACGCTCGTGCTTACGCCAAGCGCGTCCGACATGACGACAGGAACGCTTGCGACGCACTTTGTCTCGAACGACGACGTTGCGAGCGAGCGGATTGCGTTCGAGCCCACGCTCGAGCTGAGTGGGAAGGTGGAGGTGTACCTCCAAGCACTGCTCGAAGCCATGCAGCGGACGCTCGAGGCGCACGTCGTGCGCTCGACACGCCGGTTCCCAGAGCAGAACCGCGTCGAGTGGTTGGTCCAGAAACTGCCCGTGTCGTCCGAGCTGACAGTGTCGGACGCACCGATGGACGCGGCTCAAATCGCGCTGCTTGTCGCGGGCGTCGAGTTCGCCAACAGCGTCGAGCACGCGTTCGCGCTACTCACGGCCGGACGGGCGACTGCAATGACCGAGCTGGCAGCGAAGCTCGCGGTCCAGTTAGCCGACCTCGTGCGGCTCACACAGTCGCCGGTGAGCAAACCCGACCGACAGCGCGTCATGTGCCTCATCACAGCCGACGCACACGCCCGTGACGTGGTCCAGACACTGGTATCTGAGCACACGACAGCGCCAAGCGCGTTCGTGTGGCAAGCGCAGCTCAAGCACCGACGCAGTGACCAGCTGAATCGGACGTACCTGGAAATCTGCGACGCGACGTTCACCTATGGCTTCGAGTACCTTGGAAACCGGCCGCGGCTCGTGGTCACGCCGCTCACGGACCGGATCTACGTGACGGCGACCCAGGCGCTGCACCTCCAGATGGGCTGTGCACCGTCCGGCCCGGCTGGGACCGGCAAGACAGAGACGACGAAAGACCTCGCGAGTCTCGCCGGCAAGGCCTGCTACGTGTTCAACTGCTCGCCCGAGATGGATTACAAGAACCTCGGGAACATCTTCAAAGGCCTCGCCAGCGCAGGCGCGTGGGGCTGCTTTGACGAGTTCAACCGGCTCGCGCCAGACGTGCTCTCGGTCTGTTCGGTCCAGTTCAAAGCCGTGTGCGACGCGATTCGAGCCGACAGCGACACAGTGACGATCGACGGCGACAGTGTCCACCTCGACGCGACGTGCGGCACGTTTGTGACAATGAACCCAGGCTACCTTGGCCGGTCCGAGCTGCCGGAAGGGCTCAAGGCGCTCTTCCGGCCAATCACCGTCATGGCCCCCGACCTCGTGCTCATCATTGAGAATATGCTCATGGCCGAGGGCTTCCACGACGCGAAGCGCTTGGCGTCCAAGTTCGACAGTCTCTACGCGCTCCTCCGGGAGCTGCTCTCGAAGCAGGATCACTACGACTGGGGTCTCCGTGCTGTCAAGAGCGTGCTTGTCGTCGCCGGTACGTACAAGCGCGCTGAGCCGAAGCTCGCCGAGCCCGCGGTCTTGCTGCGCTCGCTCCGTGACTTTAACCAGCCCAAGCTCGCTCAGCAAGACCTCCCAGTCTTCCGTGGCCTCCTCGACGACCTCTTCCCAGGTGTCGACCCGCCCCGGCGGGTCGACGAGGCCATGGAGACGTTCGTCCACGCTGCGTGCGAAGAGCGCGGGCTGTGGCCGCACGAGCCGTTCCGGCTCAAAGTCGTCCAGCTTGACGAAGTGCTTGCGATCCGTCACTGTGTGTTCGTGATGGGACCGCCTGGGAGCGGCAAGACTGAGTGCTGCGAGACGCTCGTAGCGGCCCGGCGCAAGAAAGGCGACGAGTACTACACGAAAGTCGTGGTGATCAACCCCAAGACCATGTCAACGGAGGAGCTCTACGGCTGTATGGTGCTCGGGTCACGCGAGTGGAAAGACGGGCTCCTCTCGAAGCTCCTGCGCGACATGGCAGCGTCGGCAGCAAGTGACACGCGGCCCAAGTGGCTCGTCCTTGACGGCGACCTCGACGCGAACTGGATCGAGTCTATGAACTCCGTCATGGACGACAACAGGATGCTCACGCTCGCGTCGAACGAGCGCATCCCGCTCAAGCCATCGATGCGGCTTGTGTTTGAGATCCGGGACCTCCAGTTCGCGACGCCAGCGACTGTGTCACGGGCCGGCATTCTCTATATCTCGAGCACTGATGGTGCGCAGTGGCGCGCGTTTCTCGCGAGCTGGGTGAGCACGAAAGGCGCGACAGTGCAGCAACGCACGGTTTTGGGCGAAGCGGTGACACGGTACGTCGACCCGAGCGTCGCGTTCGTCCGCCAGCACTGCGCGTCGATCGTGCCAATGGAGGGCATTGCGCTCGTGCAGACGTACCTCTACTTTCTCGACGCCGTCCTGGACGCTGAAGCGCTCGCAGACGCTAAGAAAGTCGACATTCTCTGCGGCTTCCTCGCAATCTGGGCGTTCGGAGCGGCGCTCACTGTCGCAGACGACGGCACCGACTACCGCAAGGTCTTTAGCGAGTGGTGGCGGTCCGAGTTCAAGCACGTCAAGGTCCCGACCCGCGACACGGTCTTTGATTACTACCTCAACCCCACGACGCTCGGCTTTGACTCGTGGCGGGCGTCGCCGCACTTCCGACCGGTGCGCTATGACGGCTCGACCCCCATGGCGTCGATCACGGTGCCGACGCCCGAGACTGCAGCGATCACGAACTGGATGAGCCTCATGGTGCGAGAAACCCGGCCGTTCATGCTTGTCGGAGGCGCAGGAACTGGGAAGACGCAGCTAGTCCAGGGCGTGCTCGTGAGCCTCGCCGACACTGCATCGCCGGCTCGTACGAGCTCTGTCTCGTCCTCGTCGGTGCTGAGTATCCACTTTAACTACTACACGAGCGCGAGTTCGCTCCAGCTCGTGCTCGAGTCGGCGCTGGCAAAGCGCGTGGGGACGACGTTCGGGCCCACGAGTGGCGGCCACCTCGTCTACTTTCTCGACGACGTGAACCTCCCCATGGTCGACGCGTACAACACGCAGAGCGCACTCGCGCTCCTCCGGCAGTATCTCGACTATGGACTCTGGTACGACCGCACGAAGTTCTCCCCCAAGCACATTCAACACGTGCAGTTCCTGGCTTGTATGAACCCGAGCGCTGGGAGCCTGGTCGTGAACCCGCGTCTCCAGCGCCACTTTGTCACGTTTGCACTCCCGCCGCTCAGCGCTGCGAGTCTCCACGTCATCTACGCGACGTTCCTCGACGGCTTTGTCGCGGACTTTGTCGAAGACATCCGGAAACTCGCGGCCCCAGTCCTCAAAGCTGCGCTCGGACTGCACGCGCACGTGGGCACTGCGTTCCGCAAGACGGCAGTGAACTTCCACTACGAGTTCAACCTCCGGCACGTCGCGAACGTCGTCCAAGGCCTCCTCCTCGCTCGGCCTGCAACATTCGAAGACCCCGTTAAGTTCGCACTGCTCTGGGTCCACGAGTCCACGCGCGTGTACAGCGACCGGCTCGTGACGCCAGCGGACCAGCTCAAGTTCACTGCGCTTGTCCAGCAACAGGCGCGCAAGTGCTTCCCGTCGTTCAACTTTACACGGTACTTTGTCCCGTTGTCGTCAACATCAGCGTCAGACCACAGTAGTGTCGTCGTCCCGTCCGACCCGATTCTGTTTGCCCACATTGCGAACGGCCTCCGGTCGAACGAGTACGACCAAGTCGCGTCGGTCGCGAACCTCCAGAGCGTGGTTGAAGACGCGCTGAGCGAGTACAACGACGCGTTCCCACGCATGGACCTCGTGCTCTTCCCGGACGCGCTCGAGCACGTTGTCCGCATCGTGCGCATCCTGTCGAACCCGTCGGGCCACGCTCTGCTCGTCGGCGTCGGTGGCTCGGGTCGCAAGTCGTTGGCTCGCCTCGCTGCGTTCGTCAGCGGGTCCGCGGTTGTGGAAGTCGCCATCACCCACGCGTACTCGCTCTTGGACTTCAAAGCCGACCTCCAGCGCATGGTCACGCGAGCCGCCGTCCAGAGCGAGAGCCTCGTCTTCCTCTTTAGCGACAGCCAGATCCAGCACGAACGCATGCTCGTGCTGCTCAACGACTTGCTCGCCAGTGGGAGCGTCCCCGATCTCTTCACAGCCGACGAGCAGACCAACTTAGTCCAGCAAGTGCTGCCCCGAGCGAACGCCGCTCTCGCTGCGGTCTCGTCGTCTTCTGCGTTCGCAGACGTGTCCGAGACCGCTCGCTGCTGGCGCTGGCTCGTCCAAGAGACGAAGCGGAACCTGCACGTCGTCCTCTGCTTCTCGCCAGCGACACCGGCGTTCCGTCAGCGCGCCCGGCGATTCCCAGCACTCGTGAACTGCACGCTCATCGACTGGTTCCAGCCGTGGCCGAGCGATGCGCTCCACTCTGTCGCCGCACGCTTCGTGAGCGCTGAGAGCGACCCTGTGCTCGCTGCGTGCATTCGTACAACAACCAGCGCGTCGTCTCCTGCCAGTAGCAACCTTGTCGCGGTCGTCCAACGCTTCCTCCCGTTCGCGTTCGAGAGCACGACTGCACTCGCCGTGGACTTCTTTCGCCGTGAGCAGCGTTGTGTGTACGCGACGCCCAAATCGTTCCTCGAGTGCCTCGCACTCTTCCGCGAGCTGCTCGCTCGCCAGCACGAGCGCCACGAACGCGCTGTCACGCGGCTCGCGAGCGGGCTCGAGAAGATGGACGCGACCCGCGACGTTGTCGCGACTATGGAACGCGAGCTCGTCGCGACGCTAGCAGAGGCCGAAGCGAAGCGTGCGCTCGCAGAGGAGCTTGCAGGTCGACTCCAGACCGACAAGGACGTCGTCGAACGCGAGACTGTTAAGGCGAACACAGAGCGAGCCGCCTGTGCGATCATCCAAGCCGACGTGGCTGCAAAGAAGGCCGACACCGAGGCGGACTTAGCTCAGGCACAGCCTATGGTCGACGCAGCAATGGCAGCGCTCGACACACTCAGCAAGAAAGACTTGGGGAGCTGCAAGACCATGTCGAAGCCGCCAGCGGGTGTCGGCGACGTCTTTGGAGCTGTCGTTGTGCTCTTTGCAGGCTTGAACGCGAACATTGTCGTCCAGAAGAACGGCCGCGTTAAAGACAAGGACCGGTCGTGGGACGCGACGAAGAAAGCGCTGCTTGGGAACGTGAACGCGTTCGTCGACGAGCTCAAAGGCTTCAAGCTCGCAGTCGACGACGGGCTCGTCCCCGAGGCAAATTGGCGCGAAGTGCGGCCGTTCCTCCAGCTCGAGCACTTCAGTGTCGAGACGATTGAGAAGAGGAACTCGGCCGCCGCTGGCTTGTGTGCGTGGGTCATCAACATTGTCGCGTACTACGACGCGATCGTGGTCGTCGAGCCGAAGAAGAAGGCGCTCGCAGAAGCGACCGAGAAGCTCCGGAGTGCGAACGACACGCTCGCGCGTGTGAACGACCGGCTCGCCGCGCTCGAAGCCCAGCTCGCAGTGCTCACGGACGAGTTCGAGCGCACGACTCAAGCCGTCCAAGCCGCTGTCGCTGCTGTCGAGCGTGGGCGGCTCCGGATCGAGCTCGCGACGCGGCTCACAGCAGCGCTCGGGAGCGAGAGCGAGCGGTGGACGCATGAGCTTGAAGCGCTCCACGAAAGGGCGAATACGCTCGTGTGCGACGTGCTCGTGGCCGCGAGCTTCGTGTCGTACATTGGCGCGTTCACCAAACCATTCCGGGACGTGCTGCTCACAGACCAGTGGGTCCCGTTCCTCCGGAAAGCGCTGGGTGCAAGTGCCATTACAATGACTGCGACGTGTGCGAACCCGCTCGACGTGCTCGCGTCGGACGCAGATGTCGCTGAGTGGACATCGCGCGGCCTCCCGAGTGACCGCGTGTCGGTCGAGAATGCTGTGATCGCTCGCAACAGCCGACGGTGGCCGGTGCTCGTAGACCCGCAGCTCCAAGGTCTCCACTGGCTCCGCGAGTCGGAGAAGCACGCTCGCCGAGCCCAGTCGAGCGCGTCATTCCAGGTCGTGCGACAGGACCAGCCCGACCTCCCGCAGCTGCTCGAAGCCGCGGTTGAGCGAGGCCACGCTGTGCTCGTGGAGAACCTATCAGAGCGCATCGAGCCGTGTCTCTGGTCTGTGATTGGTCGCGCAACGACGACTCGCGGTCGCAAAACGTTCCTCACACTCGGTGACAAGCTCGTCGAGCTGCACGTGGACTTTCGGCTCTACTTGCACACGAAGCTCTCGAACCCGCACTACCCGCCTGAGCTCCACGCTGAAGCGGCTGTCATCACGTTTGCAGTCACGCAACAAGGGCTCGAGGACCAGCTCCTGGCGCTCGTTGTGCGCAACGAGTGGCCACGGAAAGCGCGAGCCCGCACCGCGCTGCTGCACCAGCAGAGCGGCTTTAAAGTGCGGCTCCAAGCGCTCGAAGACCGGATCCTCACGAGCCTCGCAGACGCGGAAGGCGACGTCACAGAGAACGTCCAGGTGATTGAAGATCTCGAAGCGACGAAAGCAGCAGCAGTTGAGATCGCCCACAAGGCAGCGACAGCGGCAACGTACGAAGCGCAGCTCCACGCGCTCGCGGTTAAGTACGCGCCGGTCGCGAGCCGAGGGGCGCTGCTCTTTTTCCTCCTCGACGGGCTCGCTCGGCTGCATCCATTCTACGTCTTTTCGCTCAACGCATTCGTTGTGATTTTTCAGCGCGGGCTCGACCTCGAGCCGACGGACGGCTCGAGCCGACCGGTGAGTGGTGGAGGCGGCGGCTTGCTGAGCCGGCTCAAAGCCGCGGCCAAAAAAGTGCTCACAACCCAGCGGTTCCAGTGGAACACGGACCTGTTACTCGCAGATCGTGTCGTGGACACGACTGCTGTGGGCTCGGAGCTTGCGCTCGAAGCGCTGCTGAGCGATGAGAACGAGAACGAGAACGACACTGCGATGCCGACGGACGCGCAGATTGCGGCTCGGTGTGCGCAGCTGAAGGCGCGCGTGACTGATGTGGTGTTCAACTACGTCCGCCGTGGGTGCTTTGAGGCAGACAAGCTCGCACTCGCGACGCAACTCTGCTTCGCGATTCTATTGGCTGAGCGCAAAATGGAGCGTGCGGACGTCCAGCAGCTCGTGACAGCAGCACCAGTAGCCAATGACACCGGCTCAAGCTCAGGCTCAGGCGTCCTGAGCGAATGGCTCAGTGATGCGCTCTGGCGACGTGTACGGCGGCTCGAAGCGAGCGTCGCGAGCCTCCAGAAGCTCACGACGTACATGAAAGCGGACGCAGACGAGTGGCGCGAGTGGTTCGACGCCGACTCGCCAGAGCGCAAGCCGCTCCCAGGACCGTACAGGACAACAGCGTCTCCACTGCAAGTGCTCCATATTGTGCGCGTCCTCCGTCCAGACCGGACGCTCGCTGCGCTCGAAGCGTTCGTCACTGCGCACCTTGGCGCATCGTTCACACAGCAGCCACCGCTCGATATGGAGGCCGCGTACTACGAGACGAGCGCGTCGACGCCCATGCTCTTTGTGCTCTTCCCAGGCGTCGATCCGACCGCGTGGGTCGAGCGCCTTGGTCGCAAATTTGACGTCACGGCCGAGCGTGGGAACCTCGTGAACCTCTCGATGGGCCAGGGCCAAGAGGCTGCAGCCGACCGCACGCTACTGCGGTTTGCGCGCGAAGGCGGCTGGGTCGTCTTGCAGAACGTGCACCTCATGCAAGCGTGGTTGCCCTCTCTCGAGCGCACCCTCGAGCTCGCTTCGGTCTCAGCGGACCCGAACTTTCGGTGTTTTTTGTCCGCTGAGCCACCTGCAACAACAGCACTTTCGAACTTACCGGAATCGTTACTTCAGAGCTGCATCAAGGTTGCAAATGAAGCGCCGACCGACTTGAAGAGCAACCTCCGACGGGTGTGGGCGAACTTCTCGCTCCAACACATTGCGACGAGCGCCCGGCCGAGCGAGTACCAGGGATGCCTCTTCGCGCTCTGCGTCTTCCACGCGCTCGTGCTCGGGCGCCGGCGCTTTGGCGCGCAGGGCTGGAGCCGCCCGTACAGCTTCAATACCGGCGACTTGCTCATTTGCGCCGACGTGCTGCGGCGGTACCTCGAACGACCGTTGAGCAGCAAGACGCAGCAGCTGCCGTGGGACGACTTGCGGTACATTTTCGGCGAGATCATGTACGGCGGTCACATCACGGACCACTGGGACCGCATTACGTGCAATGCGTACTTAAGCAGCGTCTTCACGCCTGGCGTGCTTACCGGCGCAGAGCTTGCGCCAGGCATCAACTGCCCGGACCCGGCGGCGTTCACGTACACTAAGTACGCCAGCTACATTGACTGCGACCTTCCAGCGGAAGCGCCTGCAGTGTACGGACTGCACCCAAACGCGGAGATTGGGTACTTAGTAGCCGCTGCGGACCGGCTCTTTGCCGCGATCCAGCGCTTCGAGCCGCTCACGACCAGTGGCTCGTCGCCGTCTATTGGCGAGCCGAACAGTGCACCACCAAGCGGCTCGGCCGGGCCAAACGTAACGTCGGCTCGTGTCGTTACGGTGGTCGAGAGCCTCCTCGAGCGGCTCCCCGCTGAGTTCGAGCTCGAGACGCTCCAAGCCCGAGCCGCACCTCTGCTCACACTCGACCACTCGCCTTATGCGGTCGTCGCGCTCCAAGAAGCCGCCCGCATGAACGTGCTCGTCTCGGAAGTCCGCACGTCGCTCTCAGACCTGCTCAAGGGCCTCAGTGGGGCTCTCAGTATGACGGAAGCCATGGACGACCTCGTCGCCGCACTCACAGCCAATCAAGTGCCAGGTCGTGACCCACTCCACCGGTGCTCGTGGGAACGCGTCGCCTGGAGCTCGCGCAAGCCGCTCGGCTCGTGGTTCACTGACTTTCTCGCGCGCACCGCGAGCCTCGCGACGTGGGTGGCCGAGTTCGAGCTCCCGTACTCGGTCTGGCTCGCCGGGCTCTTCAACCCCACAGCGTTCTTGACCGCGATCAAGCAGTGTACTGCGCGCCAACACGGGCTCGCGCTCGACTCGCTCACGATCGAGACCCACTGTACGGCGCTGCTCAGTGCGGACGCGGCCGAGACGTACCCTGAACGAGGCGCGTTCGTGCACGGCTTGTACTTCCAAGGCGCACGGTGGGAGCCGCCAAGCCAGGACAAGGACAAGGACAAGGACAAGGACGCAGAGACCGAGCCGACCGCCTCGTCGCTGGTCGCGTATGAAGTCGACGGAGTCGTGTGTGGCGGCCACGTCACCGACCCGGCGCCGAAAGAGCTCTTCCCACCCACTCCGGTCGTCTACGCCCGGGCAGTGGCGGTCTGCGAGCAGTGGGAAGCCACGCGGGTTGGCTACTTCCGGCGCGACAGAGACGTGGTCAACTGTCCAGTGTACCAGACGACGCAGCGCGGGCCAACGTTCGTCTTCTTGGCGACGCTGCACACGGTGGCGCTGCCGCACAAGTGGGTGCTCGCAGGCCTGGCGCTCGTCCTGCAGCGAGACGACGACGCGTGAAGAGATTAAGAGCGACACAGTGTACGTCCATCCACATACCGTATTGAACTCTGTCGGCCTGGCCGTGTGTACTGAGTGGGAGACTGAAGGTCGGTCGTTAGATCTGGTCCGGGTTGAAGAGCTTGGGCATCTGCTGCCAGCACTTGTAGTACTCGGCGTCGTTCTCGTCGCATGTGAGCGCGTACTCGGTGAGCTTGACGAGGAACGTGGACTCGAACATGAACGCGAGACCACCGTCAAACTTGTGCGGCGCGAGCTCTGCGTTCGACGCCGCGAGGAACGTCGCAGCGTCAGGGCCGTGGGGCGTGTCGACTGCGTGGAGCGACGCGCCGCCAGGCTGGAACCCGTCTTTCCCGCCTTGTTTCGCGTCGTACGTGCCGTAGACCATGCCCATGTACTCGGTCATGCAGTTCCGGTGAAAGTACGGCGGTCGGAACGTGTGCTCCATGACCATCCACCGTGGTGGGAAGATGACAAAGTCCGCAACTGCACAGCCCGGCTCGTCCGTCGGACACGTGAGGACCGTGTAGATCGACGGGTCCGGGTGGTCAAAGCTCACCGAGTTCATCGTACAGAACTTGCCGAGATCGTACTTATACGGGACGTAGTTCCCGTGCCACGCGACGACGTTGAACGGCGAGAACGCCATGCGTGCTGTAAAGAGCTGGCCGCCAAACTTGTTCACGACGTCAAATGCGCACGCACGGTCTTCATACGCGGCCACGGGGTGTTCAAAGTCCCGTGGGTTCGCGAGCCCATTTGCGCCAATCGGACCGAGGTCTGGGAGCACAAAGTGCCGGTTGTACACTTCAAGCACGTACCCACGCACAGGCCCGTCGACGGCGACGGCGAAGCGGATGCCGCGTTGGATCACGCAGATCTCCCGTGGCGATACGAGAAGCTTCCCGAACTCGGTCGTGATCTTGAGCGCGCCGTGCTGGGGGACTAGATATGGAGTAAAATATGGCGTCAGCATCCATATTATGGGTATCCACCTAGAGAAAGAGGGCAAAGGACAAAACGCACCTATGAGGAAGTCACCGTCCGAGTTGTAGAAGCACTTGTCGGTCATCGAGACGTTCGCAGCGTAGTTGTGGATCGCGAGTCCGTCTTTCATCGCTGGGTCGCCTGCGCCGCCGACGGTCTTGAGGCCTTGGACAAAGTCGAGGCGCTCGTCGTCGCGGGGGAACGGCATGGGGCGCCAGCGCATCTGCTGCGGCGTGAGCGTCGCGTGCGCAAAGTCGTTTGTTAAGAACGCGTGCGGCGCCGGCGAGTACTTCTCGTGCACGACTGGCGGCAGTACGCGGTAGAGCCAGCTGCGCTGGTTGCGACCGCGCGGCAACGTGAACGCAGTGCCCGAGAGCTGCTCGGCGTAGAGCCCGTAGGCGCACTTTTGCGGGTTGTTTTGCGCTGCTGGCAGTGCGTTTGGGAGCGTCTCGGAGCTAAAGTGGTTGCCAAACCCGGCGTGGTACGCGAGCTGCTCCCAGGCGACAGGCGGCGATTGGGACATGGAGGATTGGCGGTGGAGGTGGAGAGGAACGGCGACGTGCGGGTGGCGGCGCAAGAGCGGAAGTGCGGAAGCGTACGCGCCGCCGTAGCGAGCGCCGCAAGCTGCAACTTAGTGGTGATTACGGGCGGGTGTGATGCGAAGACCAAGCGCCGCTCAAGTGGACTTCAAGATCGGGTGCTGGGAAGACTCAAATGGGAAATTCCTAGAGTATCACGGTTTATTAGTGAACACAAGCCAGTTGGGGAATGTGTTTTTCACAGAATTTCTTCCCGTGTTTATGTGGTCCATGAAAAGGAAATGGAGCACCTGAAACCGGGAGTCGTTCTCGGCCTCGTTCGGCCATGGTGGCACCGAGGTGGGTGGGTGACTGAAAGCTGCGCATTGCGGGTCGTCCGCCACCACGACTGCGGAGCTCCACTCGCGCGCTGTTCTTAGTTCACACGAATAGCGCCACTCACGATCCACAGTTGAGTTCGTGGTGCGAGGGCATCAGGTGGTTACGAACCTCGTTCATTCTCACGGAGCGCACATCTGCAGCAACCAAACGGCGCTCGACACGGCTCTCGAATGACACGCATAAAGGTTGTTCTTCATCATGTGCTTTCGGAAGAGATAGCGATTCACACACACAAGCGCACACGCATACACGAACACACGCAAGCACACACGCAAGCACACACGCGCTGTTGGGCAACAGCTTGGCACTTGATTGAGATTTCCCCCTTGCTTGCCTTTCACGACTGCGTTGTGAGAGCGACTTTGTTACAATTCTCAAGCTCAAATGCACTCGCGACAGTTTAGTAGTGAAGAAACCAAGGTCATTGCAGCCCACGCACATTCGCTCATTCAAGTTCGCGTTGTCACGCCTGACTGACCACCTCGCTTCGCCGCCCTCGCTCGTTCGCATGCGCATCCGCACTCCACGCCGTGCACCAGGAGCCGGCGGTTCGCTCCCATGGATCGTGCGGCTCTTCGTAGGTGCGCTCGTCTGCGGACTGGCGTTGCAGCTCTGGCTGTGGCGTGTCGCGGCGCCGTCATCGTCCACTTTCGTCGACCATGTCAAGAGCTGGCGCCGTGACGCCACCACTGCCCACCTGCGCACCGAGCACCGAGACAGCGAACAGCAGCCGCGCACGTCTATGCCGCTCACGCCGCGCCCTATGAGCGCAAGCGAGTTCGCTGCACGGCGGGAGCGGTTGTCCTCTGCGCATCACAGCGCCGACCAGAAGCGTGTGACTGCGATGGTGCGCTGGGCCTGGGACGGCTACGCCAAGTACGCGTACGGCCACGACGCGCTTAACGTGCGCGAGATGACGGGCACAGGGCTCCCGGGACGCGACATGGCGCTCACGCTCGTCGATTCGCTCGATACGCTTTTCCTCGTTGGTCTCTTTGACGACTTTGACCACGCGAGCGCGTGGGTCGCTGCGAACATGGACGGCCGGATCTTTGTTAGCGGGTTTATTTCGCTCTTTGAGACAACGATCCGGCTCCTTGGAGGTCTCCTCTCGGCCTTCGACCTCTCGGGTGCGTTTCGGTGGGTGTGGCGCACATTAAATTGGGCATTTAACCAGAAACCAGGTACAATGGCCCCGACTGAGTGTGTGTATGGGCCTGTGGACAGGTCAGCCGCACTTGCTGGAGATCGCCGACAAGCTCGGGAATGCGCTCTCGCCTGCGTTTCAGGTCTACAACCACGGCGTCCCGGACAAGAACTACGACGTTCTGGTTCGTTCGTGCCAGGACTGCTAGGTTGGGTCGTAGACATGGGGAAACGATGACTCATCCTGGCTCTGGACATGTTGTGCGTTGCCGATAGCGGAAGCAGTCGAGCGACGCAGCGTCACTCGCAGAGGTCGGGTCCCTGCAGCTCGAGTTCAAGTTCCTCGCTCGCCTTACAGGCAACCAGCAGTACTTTGACCAAGTCGAGCGCATCATGGACTCGGTATGTAGAGGAGGCGCACATGTGTAGGTTCTCTCCAGCCCTTCGAGTGAAGCTGACGGCCGTGACCGCAGCTGGCAGACGACGTCTCGAGCAAATTCACGGACGGATTGCTGCCAGTGAACGTCCGGAGCGGCCACGTGTCGAGCGGGAAAGTCACGCTCGGTGCGAACGGAGACAGCTACTACGAGTACCTGCTCAAACAAGTGCGTACTGCCACCCCACCCTCTCTCTGAAGTTAGTCGCTGTGACGGTGGAGGAAGACGAGTGTTCACGTCCTTGTCGCGTATGTGCTGCTGTCTGACTCTTGGCTCCTTGGCGACACACACAGTGGCTGCTGTCTGGCAAGCAAGACGAGAAGTACAAGACGCGGTACCTCACAGCTGTGGACGGCATCATGAGCAAGCTCGTGGGCAAGTCGAAGCCGTCGGGACTCGTGTTCATCGGCGAGTTGGTTGGCGGCAAGCTTGAGCCCAAGATGGACCATCTCGTGTGCTTCGTACCCGGCATGCTCGCGCTCGGATACCTGCACGGGATGCCGAAGGCGCACTTGCGGCTCGCAGAACAGCTCATTGAGACGTGCTACCAGATGTACGCACAGATGACAGCGAAGCTGGCGCCTGAGATCGCGTACTTCCACACAGAAGACGACGCTGAGAGCGACCTCGACATCCACGTCCAAGACGCGTTCAACCTACTGCGTCCCGAGACCGTTGAGAGCCTCATGGTGCTCTATCGCGTGACGAAGAACGACAAGTACCGGCAGTACGGACGTGAGATCATGAGTGCGTTCGAGAAGCACTCTCGGCTCGACAAGGGCGGGTACACGAGTATCGGGAACGTCGCGACTGGGCCGATCCGGCGCTTGTACCGGGAAGAGATGGAGAGCTTCTTCATTGCCGAGACGCTCAAGTACCTCTTCCTGCTCTTCTCAGACGACGACGTCCTCCCTCTCGACGAGATCGTGTTCAACACAGAGGCGCATCCGTTCGCCATGGCCAAGTGATGAGGACTTACGACAATCTGTCTATCAGTGTGATCCCAGTCCTTGACCAGAATAGATCCCCATCCATCATCAGTGAACATGACACGCCGCCTCTTGTGCCAAGGAGCGACCAGCTCGCTCCTCCCCTCGCATGGGCTCTGGGTCCTCGCTCCTGAGCTCTCCGTCCTCAGTCTCTTCGTCCTACCGCTTCGGCCACGCTCAGTCCGATGACGACGGCTCCTCGACACCGCCAACCGTGTCGCTCGCATGGATCGGGACGTCGCTCGAACTGCCGCCCAAGCCGTTCAGCCTTACCAACTACTTCCAGTCCCACGCAGTGGTGGGCACGGGCATGCTCGGCAAAGTCCAGCTCGTGCAGCACCGCAAGTCGAGCAAGTTCTACGCGCTCAAGTCGCTCCAAAAGAAAGACGTGGTCGCACGCAAGATGCTCGGACAGCTCGAAGCCGAGCGGACAGCGCTGCTTGCGCTCACGAAGCTACACCACCCATTCATGGCGCGCTACTTTGGCAGTTGCCAGACGTCGTACCACGTGCACTTGCTGCTCGAGTACGTCCCAGGCGGCGAGCTCTTTCGCCGGCTGCACGAAGTCGGACGATTCTCGAACGACGAAGCCAAGTTCTACGCAGCTGAACTCGTGCTCTTCCTCGAGTTCTGCCACGCGAACGGCTTCATGTACCGCGACCTCAAGCCTGAGAACATTCTGCTCGACAGCGCTGGGCACGTGAAAGTGATCGACTTTGGGTTCGTAAAGAAGATTGCGAGCGCAGACGCCCGCGCGTCAACAAGCGTAGGCACGAGCCAGTATATCGCACCGGAAGTCCTCACAAGTTCGGACGACAAGCGCGGGTACACGCGAGCAGTGGACTGGTGGGCGTGGGCGTGCGTTGTGTACGAGCTCGTGAATGGCCACACGCCGTTCTTCCGGGGTAAAGATGACTCGCCTTTCGAGCTATATACGCGCATTGTCAAGGGCCACGTCGCGTGGCCGAGCCGCATGGACGCGTCGCTCAAGGACCTGCTGCGCAAAATGCTGATCCCAGACGCTGCGAAGCGCCTGAGCGACGTCGAGCCCATCAAACAGCATCCGTGGTTTGGCAACGTCGATTGGTTCGAGATCGCACAGCGAGATCTCGCTTCTCCACACACGCCTGCACTCCGCGTTGAGGGCGACCACTCGAACTTTGACTCGTACCCAAACTCGGCGGAAGAGATCAAGTCTCCCACGAGCACGTACGCGAACGAGTTCCGCAACTTTTGAAAGCTCCATAGGGATGAGTGGTGATTACTGCTGCTTGGATCGCACAGCGTTGTCCAGATTCTAGTTGACAAGTGTAGATATCAAGACCCCATCCGTTGCTAATGTCCAACTACGAGTGGAACGACCGCTGGCTTCTGTCCACCCAGGCCGAGGTGCCCGGTGCCGCAATCGAGAATCCGCAATCGAGAATCGGCGAAGCTTGACGCTTGCAACCATCTCAAGGAACTCGAGAGTCGGGCGTGAGACTCGCCGGAAACTCTGACGGAGGTGTGTGGACATGTGCGAGCCAGAGACTCGAGTCTGGAGCTTGAATGAAGACCTCTACTGTGCACCACGCTGGTGACCAGCAGGTCCGTTGGTCCACTGCACTGATCTTTACTGGTACAAACGTTCGCGCTGAAGGTTTTCCTTTCTTCTAGCACCTGTATTCAGATTGACTGAGAACGAACTCCCGACTGGCTTTTTCAGAGTTGAAGAGGACACTACTCAGTCGAAAATGGCAGTTCCTGTCCAGCAGGCACAGTTGGTGTGTCCGACTCTTATAGAGAGCACAACAGCCTCTACCGTGCTGCTGCACATGCATGGGTTCCAGCCAAGAGCAAGAAAGCACCAAAGCCACCTCCACTGGAGTCGAATGCGAGAGCACATTTACAAACTCGCCTCCCGCGCCTTCAAGGACACTGATCGAGGGAACGAAACGAAGCAGCGCTCCTCAGGGCTCGACAATACTACCGATACAGAAAGGATCTGCTAATCACTTTGTGACTCACTCGTTCAAGTACGACCACGCTCCCGCATCATGCAATTCCCCATTTTCCATCTCGCCGTCACGAGCGACAGGAACGAAGCGCCAACCATGGCAACGCGCGTCGTAGTCAACGAGGGGCCCAAGAGCCGCCGCCACCCGATGATGCAGACAACACTGCCAATCGACATGGACGAGAGTGAGATCGTGCTAAGCAGTGACGAGCGCGAGACGAGCACGAGCGAAGAGCACACGAAGACCGCGCCTGTCAAAAAGCGCGTCTTCTCGGCGCCGTCGCTCAACCGGTCGTTCGCGAAAGGCGCGGAGCGAATCCCAGCGCTCGGGCGCTCGTCGTCAGCGACAGCGTCAGCCACCGCGTCACGGATCGTGTCACGCATGGCGCCAATGCTGCGGCGTGTCGTCTCCGGCTCCGTGAGCAAGAACAGCAGTGGGAACGACGACGACGTCCCGAGCCAACACCGCGGCATCCGCGGCAGGAGCACCGCCAAGATCAGCACTGGCGCTGATGACGCTCCGGCCTCGTCGCCACGGCTCGGACACAACTTTCTCGATTCGTCGTCAGATGAAGAGGATGAGGAGGAGAACAAGCGCGACTCGCTGCTCTTTATGATCCAGATCCCGACGGTGGATCGCAAGTCGCACATTCCGCTCATGTCGTTCTCGCATCCAGAGGAGTGAGCGGCTGGACACGACGCCTCCTCCTCTCTCTTCACACTCTTCCAGCCATCTCCAGTCCCAGGCTACCACCCATACACCCATACACCCACAACCACGACCCTGACGGATGACGTCACGCGTGACTTGGGCCACTGGGTACCTACCTCCCTTCTTCCAGCAGAGCTACTGGCCGCTTGTAGTTAACTTAGTGCGCGTTCTCACTGTAGACCTACCTACTTACTGTATGTAGAACGCGACCAGCCGATTCGAACAACGTGCATGTGTGCGTGTCTTGATTGGTTCTGTTCGTGTTGCAAGCATCCGCTAAAGCGCCAGTCGCTCGGCGTCCTGTGGGCATCCATTCTTGAAGCAGCACAGTACGCGATCGCTAGTCGTTGTGCGGGTGACCGCCGAAGCGTTCATCCTCCCCATCGAGCACAATGTTCTGCGCGAGGTCGTCCACGACGTGCTCTCCAGCGGTTGCTGCCGGCCGGGCTTCAAAGATGTACTTCCTACCACCCACAACGAGTGTGAGAGAGAGAGTGAGAGAGCCAACGTCAGTTCGTCGTGACCTCAAGAAGCAGCGAAGCCAAATCGACAGACAGCAACGAGCGGTCGTACAGGAGCCGAGGTGTCGCGAGTGGGCGTTGGTTCTTCCAGCCACGAATGGTGGCGATGGTCGGGTACACATCTGCTCGGTGCACCACCAGTTAACCAACCAACACTGTGAGCATAACGCCTTGCGAGGTTTTCCCCCATCCGTGATATCCTGACGCATCGGACGTACCCTCAAAGAAATAGTAGACGTGGCCGACAACGATCCCAATCAAGTCGGTCGTTGCGCTGTTGCCGAGCAGGATCGAGAACGACAGCATGACCCACGGCAGGTACGGCGCTGTGAACGGGAAGAGCCCTAGGAAGCTCATGCGCACGTGCTCGTTCCGGCGACCCCAGAGGTACACCATCATGAACGTGAGCGGCGAGCCAAGGAAGTGGATGCTCACGAACGGCGCCACGAGCTGCACCGTCCAAGCAAACACAGTAGCGAGCGAGTGAGAGGGGAAGGCGTGACTCGAACTCGAAGGCAGGCACGTACGATCATTGCTGTGGCGCCGAGGAGGATCATGTAGATAAAGTCGGCGGTGCGGCCGCGGAACGAGCCTTCTTCCAGGAGTCTGCAATACCGTACTCTATTGAGTACGGGCGTCCACGATCGGAGCCAAGTGAAGGAGTCCAGCGCCGCACATGCATGCAATCCAGACGCCCACAGACACACGCAAGGGTGGAAAAGGATACACAAAGTACATGTGGAAGAGGAAGTCGATGCTGAAGAGCCCGAAGAAGAGGAACGTCGTGAGCAAGCGCCAAACCTGCGAGCACCAGCGCACGAGACCACCCACGCTCTGGGTGAGTCCCGTCCCCACACGCAGCAGCAATGGTAAGAGCACCGCAGAAGCCAACGGACCTGGCCTTTGAAGAAGATGAGGTTGAAATTGAAGTAGAGCGAGAAGGGCGAGACGAGGTCGAGCGCGCACGCTGTGGTCGTGAGAAGCGCGCCCGTGAGATAGAAGCGGGAGACCACTGGGATCTCATAGTACCACTCGAGTGGGTCGTTCATGCTGTCGATCTGTAGCCTCTACTGTCTGCTGGGAGCGGTGGTGGTGGACGGAGCGGCTCGGGAGGTGCGTTGAGACTTGTGAGCGTGCCGATTCGCCGCGTGGCGGAATCGACCAACACTCTCATTCGGAATTGAGAGGAGAGGGAGGGTAGTCCAGTTGAAGCCATTTGGCAGCTCTGATAACTGCCACCAGCGCTGCCAACCACACAATGAGCCGCTTGGTGCCGTACCGCGCGAAGGCTCCGGACGTCGTCCGCACGCGCATTGACGAGACGCTCGCGATGACAATGTACCTCGTGCAGACCACGGGGCCCACCTCCTACGTGGTGCGTCCGGCCTTTGCGCCGTGTAGTTAACATGTGCTTGGGCCGCCTGGTCGCCTGATGTGTCTGCTTCGCTCATTAGATCCAAGAGCAGAACAGCGAGACGAAGCACAAAGTGCTCGTCGGAGCGCTGCAGAACTGCTCGTGCGGGGACCGCGATGTGTGCGTCCACATCCTCTTTGTAATGCTCAAGGTACACTCACTCTCCTTCTGACGAACCAACCTACCAATCCACCAAGTCCAACGTGGCCCAGTCAAGGCCAAGCCCACTGTCCATGTCTGGCGCGCGTACAATACTGACTGCACTAATGTAGATTCTGCGCGTGCCAGCGACGATGCCGGTCGTGTGGCAGAAATCGCTCATCGACTCGGAGGTTCGCACTACTGGTTTAGCTCCTTACGTGCGGCTGAGATGGAGTCCTCCGAGCCTGAGTACACTGACTCGGAACGGTGCTTCCAGGTCGAGATGCTGCTCCGCGGCGACTACCGGGAGCTGAGCCGACCAGCAGCTTCTTCGACCAAGACAGTCAAATCGTACTTAAAGAAGCGGAGAGAAGCGGATGCGGCGTCGACAGCCGCGTCGGACGCTGTCGAAGCCACGCGCCACGAGCTCGTACCGGGCGAAGTGTGTGCGATTTGCCAGGAAGACATGGACGCCAGTCAGTCGCTGACGTTCTGTCGGAAAGGATGTGGGAACAACTTCCACATCGACTGCAGTGCGTCCATCGCTCGTCCCCCTCGTTGATCCCAGCAATGGATCATTCTGAGCAACGCTCGACTACAGTGTAGTGCTGACTAACGTGCACTGCCTACTACCTGTGTGCGTTTGCCACCATCTTCTCAGTGAAAGTCTTTGGAGAGAGCCGGAAGCAGTCGAAAGAGAACATCCTGTGTCCGCTCTGTCGCCACGACTGGGGCGACCTCGCTCTCGTAGCGCTCAAGAAGGAGATCGACGTCGCGAACTGTGCGCCGAACGTCCACAAGCACTCGTCGTGCGCTAAGTGCCAGACAAAACCGATCCGGAGCGCTCGGTACCTCTGCGTCCAGTGCAAGCGCACGAATCTCTGCGAGCGGTGCTTCAGTGAGTGCACGAGTGGCTCTTGGGGCGCGGGCGGGTCGTCAAGACGCCATTCTCTACCTCTGACGCACTTGCTCCCTCCCAATGAATGGTGTACGCTGTTCGCTCCCTAGAGGCGGGTGTCCACAGCAAACACTTCTTCGTGCTGAAGAAGAACGCGACCGACGCGTGGGCTCCAGCTGTGCGCGAGAGTGAGCGACGCGAACGGATCCGACCAGAGCTGGTCGACGACCTCCAGAGCCGAGAGCTCTCGAACAACGACTACGACCTGCTGCTCCAGCTCGATCGGAGCGAAAAGGCCCCACTCCACGACTACTTGCTCGCCAAGCTCGGCGGCGATCGGGTCCCAGCCGACGCTGCCAAGTCGGTCGGAGAGCCTGGCGCCGTGTGCTCGCTCTGCCGTCAGAGTCTCCGCATGCACGCAGATGTCCGGTCAATCGCGTGCGGTGTACGTCTCTGCTTCCGGCTTTCGGCTTCCGAGACCTCTATATGGTTGGGAGAGCAGTTCGCCTAACGTCTAACATGTTGTGTCTTCGCAGCACTCGTTCCATGAGAGCTGTTTGGCGCGGTCCATACTGTCGCAAGTGTACAGCTGCCCCTATCCTGACTGCACGCTTGTGCTCTTTCCTGGCCTCCATCACTTGCTCTTGAAAGAGAGCTCGCAGTCGAAGTCCCAGAGCTCTGGAGCGTCCAAACAGCAGTCCGCTCTCCCGGCTCTCGAGTGTACTTTCTCTGTGCTGTCTTTGCAACAGCGTGGTGGCCCACCGCCAGCTCGTCATCTCCAGAGCCCACGACACCACGGCACAGAGTCAACGCGACAAGCAACCGGAGCCGCGTCCGAGATCCGACGTCATCATCCTGAAACGCTCGAAGCCAAGCTCCCTCCGATGGTTGGTCTCCGGCCACTCAGACTTGGACGCATGACACAGTCGGTGTCGGCAACAGTGTCAAGTGGTGATCAGATCACATCCACGAATCATTTCCTTCTTAAACCCTCGACAAGCCAGTCCGGTGTGCGGAGTAGCCGACTAGCATCGAGTGTACCACGCTACGCTGCCACAACGATCCCTCGAGAGAGAGGGGCGCAGTCGCTGCCGCCACTTGCAGTCGGCGACAGTTCGACAGCCGACCGGATGAGCCAAGCAGAGAAGACGCGGACAGAGCTCCTCGCGAACGAGAAAGAGCGACTCCGGAAGCAGCGGCTGCAGCGAGAGGAGCGTTCTCGACACGCCGCGAGCAGCAACCAAGCAGAGATGACGAGCGGACTCGTGGGAAGCGGATTCAGCGAGGCCTCGTCGTCGCTCGAGACCCGACTCGCAAGGGCTAAAGAGGCACGAGCCGCAACACACAAGCGATCGCAGGACGAGCGGGAGCGGAAGCGAGACGCGAGAGCCCACCAGCAACGACGTCTCGAACAACAACAGCAAGAGCAAGCCAAGCAAGCGAACGCAACCGCAGGCGACTTGTTTGTTGGCACGGCGAAGTGACAGGCAGTCGTTTCGTGCTGTTAGTGGTTTGCTAGCGTCGTTCGAACAAGAGTGAGATCTACATGACAGAGTTCCGTCGTGTGTGTCTACGTCGTCGTCCGCCTCCAGGCGACGGACTTGGGCGTCCACGTCGTCGCGACGTCGACGGCGACGGTGACGCCGACGGCGCTGCCAGCGGGTGGCTGCTCTTCCGACGCAGGAATGTCGAGAGCAAGATCGCGCCTGTCACGGCCATGGTGATGAGGACCTCAGGCGAGAGCACGGCGGCAAGCTTCGGCATCAGGTCGTCCGTGACGCTCGTAATCTTGTGCTCGAACCGACAGGCAGAGATGCGACCGCGTGGGTCACCGCAGTTCTCGAGCAGGTTGCAGATCGTCCCTTCGAGCATGTGGCACGAGAGCTGCATCGACAGGTTCGGTGTGTCGCACGCAATCTTCTGGATCATCCCGGCTTGGACGTCAATCATCGTCACCGGGTCGTACTCGGGGATCACCGCGACGCTCAAGTGGTGGATGTTGGCGCGGTGGACCTTGGTCGCTCGCCCGCCAATGTCGTGCACGAGCTTACTGAAGCTCTGGACGAACCCCGGCGGCGAGAACGTGATCGACGGCTTACTGAGGATCGCGCCGACGAGCCGAGCAATGCCGCCGCCCATCGAGTGGCCCGTGAGCACAACGTCGCGGTCTTGGATCGACGCGACGTAGTCCAGGAGCTCATGGTAGTACCACGACTCGTGTCGGAGCCCAAAGAGCGAGATGAGCTCACTGTAGAGCTCAATGAGCGTCGAGAACGTCACGTCGGGCCAGATCCGGATCGTCGGGAAGATTGCGGAGAGGACTGCGAACACGACTGGCTCGAAGAACATCTTGACGTCTTCGATAAAGTCCGTGAAGCGCCAGATGTCGGTACCGCGCACAGCAATGACGCTCGTGTTGAGTGTTGGGAAGTACGTCTCGAAGAAGTCGAGCTTCGAGCCGGTCTTGGTATTCAGCGCTGGGTACCGCACCGTCGCTTCTGGGAGCGTGGGCGCAAACACCGCCGCGACATAGTCGGCAGCGTCGGTCGAAGCCGGGTTAAAGTAGGCCGCTTCTGCGAGCAAGCCGAGGTCGACGAGCGTGAGGCCGTTGAAGCGGTTCGTGCAGCTCGCGTACGTGGGTGTACTGGCGTCTAGCGCATCAGCAGGCGTAGCTGCGAGCCCAAGGTCGAGCTTGACGATCGCAGTGTGGTGGATGTGGATCGACGTGTTCCCGACTGCGACGGACGTGGCGTCTGGGAACCACTGCGCGCTCTTCTGGAGCACCGAGAGGATGCTGAAGCTCGAGAGCGCACCGACAAACGCCAGTAAGATCGCTAAGCCCAAGTACACGACGACTTTCGCCGGTTTGTGGCCTGCAAACGGTCGGCGCGTGTTCGCGTTCGTCTGCTTGAGGAGCTGGTGGAGCGACGTCGGGAGCGGGACGCTCATGCCTGGGAGCGCAGCGTACGCGCGGAGAAAGAGGTCAAAGAGGAAGAGGCTGACGACAAAGAACGGGTGCGGCCGCGCAGTCTTCTGTGAGCCGTAGAAGATCGCACCGCCGACACTGAGCGCTAACGGGACCGTGACAAGGATCGACCGGACGCTGAGTAAGAGCACGAGCCGGAGCATAATGAGCGACACGACGTAGATCGACGGGAGCAAGAGGTTGATGATCGTGAGCTCGAGCTGCGCGTGGACAAAGCCCATGCTCGGGTGCACGCACGCGCGGACAAACACGATCGCTTGCGCAAACACGAACGTGTACTTGAGGCGCTCAAAGAAGCCCGCGAGCTGTTTCTGGCTCGGCTCGCACTCAGTCACGTTCTCCAACGTGTGGCACGCGACCGCGAGGAACCAGAGGATCCACGCAATGAGCAGCGCCATGCCAAAGACCTCCCACTGGAACGCCGAGAAGCTGCTGAGTGGCGTGAGCTGGTAGCTAAAGTGGCGTGCGACCCACTCGATCGACCACATGCCGCCGGCGACGTTGAGCGACACGAGCCACCCGCCCAGTACGAACGTCGAGACGGTTGAGAGGCCGGAGAGTGCCGAGCGCCAGCGTGGGAGGATCTCGAGACAGAGCTGGATGAACTGGACGATCGTGATTGCTGTCGAGATGCGGAGTGCGCGTTGAAAGACTGGGTGCTTCTCGGTGAGGAACTGCAAGTACGACTCTTCGCACATGGCTTTCGCCCACGTGCTGCCCGCAAGGAGCGTCTCATCACAGCCAGACGGGACGAGGATCAGGCTCGGGAGCAAGAGGAGCATCGGGAGTGCGACGGTGATGATCACTGCTTGGGGGCGGCACTCGCACGCAATGATGCGCCGGATGAGCGGGAAGTTCTGCGTCGACTGCCACGTGAGGATCCACGTCGCACGGCCGAATTGGAGGACAATGCCCATCACAGACACGTACACAAAGAGCGCACAGAACGCTTGAAGGACCGGCATGGTAACGAGGCTGCTCATGTTCTCGCCCAAGATCCCGCCGACGCTAAAGAGGAAGCCCCAGAGGATTGCGAGCGCTTGGAGCATCACGTAGACAAAGAAGAAGCTCACGAGCTTCCGCGCGCCTTCGAAGCGCTCAAAGACGAACGCTGGCGCTTGCACAAAGAGCAGTCGCAGTGCGCGCTCCCACTGCATGAGCCCTTCGAAGCACTGGCGGCGCCAGCGTGCGACGAACGGCGGCTGACGCGGTGACAGCAGCAGCTTCTTCATAGTGGTCGTTCTGGCCGTGGTCGTGCGCTTGCTGCTGGTCCTGGTGGAGGAGGCTGTGAGCGTCGGTGGGGTGGGGTGTGGCGTGGAGGCGGGGCCGGTGGCAGGCGACGCACTCGCTCCCATCCTTTGCTTTCGATGCAACTCTCTCCCAATTGAATTGATTCGCGAATGAGGCTGCTTCAGAATTTGAGTGAGACGAGCGTTTAGTGGACGGATGCTTCGTGGACATCCGGATCGCTTACAAACCCATCGACACTTCACGTCGCAGACGAATCGGCGTCAACAAGCTACACGATGACTCCCAATAGATCTGAACTTGATCAAGTTGGTGCTGCTCACTGCTGCTGGTCGTTGCTGCGGGTGTGCTGGCATCATTTGCTTCTTCTTCTTCTCGCTCGCTCGCTCGTCTTCACCACCCGAACCCGACGATGAGCGCAAGCGTGAGGACACCCATGGTGCTGCCCAGAACGACCTGCAGTCGACCCGGCGTCCCTCCTCAAGCTGGCCACGAAGCCGACGCTGTTGGCCTGGCAACAGAGCCAATGGAACAAACCTACTTATTGTAAGACAGCAGTACACTACCTCTCCTCACTTATACATCGCGTCGATCTTGTTATGGTCCACTGTCTCGACCACGGATCGTCGGTGTAAGTTCGCCGCCGCTGATCGAGAAGTCGCGGTCGAACACACGGAACTTGTGCACGTGCTAGTACTACGCACGGGTGGGACATCCACCCCGTCCACAATGTATCGCTGGAACTTGGGGCACACGCGTGCCTCGGCCACAGTCGCAGCGTCACTGCCGACCTCACTCGCGACCACACGCGCAACACTGTCGAGTGTCTGCGACGGGGTCCCGTCGCTATCCGTCACGACGCGGAGGGTGCCCACGAATGTGGAACATGCGCTTGTCGCCGACCACCGTGAATCTCGAGAGCGCCGGTAGCTCAGCCTTGAGCGTGTCTTCGTTGAGCACAGGTGGCATGTTCTCGCCGCCTGGTGTGATAATCAGCTCCTTGATTCGGCCTGTGATTGCAAAGAAGCCGTCGTCCTTGAACGCGCCGACTTAGCCAGCCATCCACGAGCGTCTCAGCTGTGGCCTCTCGTTCTTGAGTTACAATAGATCATGCAGATGTGGCGGCCAGCGTTGCAAATCTCGCCTGTCGGTGTGTCGATGCGGGTCTTTGTGGCTGGCAGTAGGCTCCCTCCGATACTCCCGATCTTCCACTTGCCCAGGAGGTTGAGTTGATTGAGTGCGAGCCTGTGTACTCGGACCGCCCAAAGACCTCGTAGATCGGACTGTCGAATCTCCCGAAGAAGCTCAGGCACTCTGTCGAGATCAGCGCAGCGCCTGTGAAACAGTAGTGGCACTGGTCGAGCCCGAGTGCGTCCTGGATCTTCTCTTGCTCAGCACGACGTAGTTCGCGAGTCGGAACGAGAGCGACTTGCGGCCGTTAGTGAACTTGTAGATCGCCATGCCACAGTCCAGGTGCGGCACTTCGCCGTCCCAGATCACGAGTGCTTTGAGCTTCGGCAGGTTGCACACGACCTAAAGGTACTTGTTTAAGTGGAGCTCCCATACTGTCGCTGCTACACGTCGTTGACGGATGGATGTTCGGGTGTTTACGAGCTACTTCCTGGCGCGTGCAGTGGAGGATGCGGACTTTGGCCGTGATGTTGGGAACGACGCGAGCCTCTCGAGTAGCATACTTGTACTGTGGTTCAGTGCACCCCCTTCCGCCGTCTCTTGGTCTCCGTTCTCCATCATGTTGTTCCGGTTCGCAGCAGCAACAACACTCACCGTCTTGGTCCGCACGTCACCGTCAAGCATCGCTGCAAGCGACCTGCGCGCTTCTGCGCTGAGCTTCGACTGCCGACGCGACGTCACGGGACTCGCGCTTACAGGTCGGCGCTTCATCAGATCTGCAGGCTTTGAAGACGGAGGCTTCTCCGTTAGGCGCCGTCGGTTCTGTTGCTGCTGTTGGTGATGGAAGGAGAAGAGCCGCGTCTGGCGCCACAGAATCGCGGACGAGCACCCTACAGCGTGCGCCGGTGGTGTAGACAGTACATTGAGTCGCTCTGCGTCTTGATCGACGCCCTCACCTTTCGTTGGCGAGCGTAGCACTGCGTTTGCTGTTCGTGGGCGGCACGACGACGCACTCGTGCTCCCTTGGGACAGTCGATTCAAAGCATCTGGCCGACTGGCGCCAAGCCGCGCTGCAAGGTCGCGCTCGACTCGACACTGTCGCTGGAGCGTTCGCGCGAGCGACCACGACGGGTCTGTCGGAGGTTTGCGCTGGCGAGCGTCGAACTCACGCTGCAGCTGCTCCTGCTTCGCAAACTTAAGTACCCGCGTATGCTGCTCCAGGTCGCGTTGTACAAACTGCTGGAAGCTCTCTTCTAGCGTCGCGTAGCGAGTCGGGTAGTGGCTCTGCATCGCATCGAGCTGTTTCTGTGACGTGGTCGAGAGTGCGACCGAGTGGCTCTCACCAGCACTGACTTGCGTTACGTTCAGCCCGACTGTGGACGCGACGAGGTGCGGCACAGTGTAGAGCTGTGGGAACGACCCGACGCCGCACTGTCCGAGCTCGTCGCTGCCCCACGCAAACACGCGCGCGTCCTGCGTGAGCGCCAGCGAGTGGAGCTTGCCGGCCGACACGGACGTGAGCACGAGTTCGTCGGCATCAAAGTACTGAACTTTCACTGGCAGTGTACGGTCGCGTCGGTCACCGAGCCCGAGCTGCCCAGTCGAGTTCCAACCGAACGCAAGCAGCGACTTGCAGTCGGTCAGCGCGAGCGTATGGGCGCCACCACAGGCCACGAATGTGCATCGTCGCGTCTTCATAGCGCCGCCTGTGACGCGCGCAAAGGACGACGAGAACTCGTTCTCGACTGACCGACCGAGGCGTCCGTGCGCTGCCCAGCCACACGTCAGCAGCGCACCGGTCTGCAAGACGACAGCAGAGTGGGTGTCGCCGCACGCTATACGCACGACCCGTTGGCTCTTGAGCGAGAGCACTTCCATTGGCATCGACACGGAGTCAAAGACTTGGTCTTGCTCGCTGCGGCCGTGGCCGAGGGCGCCGCACTTCCCGTAGCCCCACGAGTACACGTCGCCGTCGTCCGCCGCTGCGACGGTGTGCTGTGCACCACACGCGATGTCCACAATGCGCTTGTGGAAGAGCGACTTGATCGCGTGCGGTGCCCGCACATTACCGAGCGAGCCATGGCCGAGGCGGCCGTGACTGCCGTCGCCCCACGTCATGACGTACCCGTGCTCTGTGAGTGCGACGACGTGGGCGTCGCCGCTCGCAATGTCCACGAGCATATTGCTCAGTGCAGCGTTTGATCCACGCGACCCGTTCCCGCCGACAGTGTCGTTGTCGAGGTCTTCGGACGTGTGGTCGACGTCCATCTTGCCCAAGAGCCCCCACTTCCCGCTCTTGAAGAGCACCGCTGTGTGATGCGCCCGTGCGACGACCTTGACTGTCGTGACGCCGTCTCGTGGTGCAGCACCGTAGTACGCGTCGCTGTTGCTCTGGATACCCAGAGCGACTGAGGCGGAACTCGCAGATACCGACAGCACGGTACGTCGTGGACTCGTGACGCGCTTCACGACAGTCTCTGCTGCTGAGAGCGACGCAACAGAGTCACGGCTACCAGCGTATGGCTGGGTGCTCACAATGGACGCACTGTCCATACGCTCGCGTGTCGAGTGCATAGTACTGCTTGGGGTCGCTGTTGGTGCTGGCAGTTCCAGATCAACTTGAGCGAACTCGCCCAGTGTCGGCCACAACACCGACGTCATCGTTGTCGTTGCGGTGCCGATAGTTGAGCCGGACGAGTGCAAGTAGCAGCCTTCGCGACCGCTCACCTGCACGAGTACGTTACAAGGGAGGAAGAGGACCCGGTTCCCACTGAAGCGCACGTCCTCGCTGGAGCTCTCGTGCTCGAGCACTTGGAGCTTGCGATCGTCCTTGTTGCTGTCGTCGTAGACTGTGGTGAGAACTGCGACGCGGAAGAACTGTGGCGCGCGCCAGTTCGCCCGTGAGAACACGACGAGCGGTGGCGAGACGCAGAGACACGCTGGGACGTTGGCGAGCGAGAGCGTCACTGGGTGCTGGGGGGCGCACGAGAGCGCAACCGAGTAGAACGCAGCGCACCCTCCGACTGTGACGCTGAGCTTCTGGGTCGAGAAGAGGACGCTCGGACGAGCGTTCGGGCCTGGAAACCCACCGACGAGGCAGTTGCGTCGGCTGCTAGCAATGACGCCACTGCCAGTGACCACAGTAGCAGGTGGAAGGCCTGCGTCAGAGCCCCGACGGGAGCGCACGGGCTTCGTGACGGTGCCATCGTTGCGGCCGGTGAGAAGAGTCGCCATCTCAACTTGGGTTTTGTATATGAAAAGAGGACGGAACACAAGCACGTACTTACATAAAGACGCTACATTACTAAAGCGGTCGCCTGCCGCCGGCCACGAACGAGTCATCCTGACGCCACGCGCAGTCGACGTCGACGAAACCAGCGGTGGCCATGAGCTGCAGCTGCGCAAAGAGCCCGAGCTGCCCAACGTGGTCAGCAAAGAGCAGGTGGCCGCCTGGCGCGAGCGACGCAAAGAGCAGTCGGAAGAGCGCGTCGTACGTCGCTTCCACCGACTGGTCACTGGCAGTAACCGAGTGCTGGTTGTAGTGTGCAGGTCGCTCTACAAGCACGTGAAGCGCCAGACACCCCACCACGACGTCTACAGGCGCCTCGCCCGCGAGCAGCTCCACGTCCGTCCCGACCGTCACCGCCTTTGTCACGAAACGCACACTGTCGACGTCCACACCGGCAGCTGCGAGGCGGTTTCGCGCCATTGCCAAGCGTTCAGCTGACGCGTCTGCGAGCGTGACTTGTGCTGTCGGATATGCAGCCAGCAGCGCTGCTGCGGCGCGTCCACTGCCGGCGCAGAGGTCGACGACGCGCTTGCCGTCACAAGGTGGGAGTGCGGCCACGAGCTCGTGCAGCATGGGCTCGGCCAGCGGCATGCGGCGGCTCAGATTCAGATCGTACCAGTACGCGTTGCCCCAGAAACCACCTGGGCGCTCTACGTTCCGGTGCCAGCTGTCGGCAGCCGCGTCTGCAGGTGTCATCGTGATGTGCCCGTTACAAGTCTTGAAAATGACCTTTGCCTGTCAAAGATCGTGTCGTGGCCACTACAGTAGATCACGCTACTTTGTTCTGTCAGTGGGTGTATATTTGCAGTAAATGTACAGGGAGCCAAAGGTGATTGTATTATTCCGTCGGTTGTAGTACATCAAGGCAAAGGGCGGCCACACAAACAGGCCAATTAACCGCCAAAACCACAATAATGGCGAGAGGCGGGGACGAAGAACCTGTGGCTACAGACGTGCCCATGGCCGCCCCCAGCGACGACGAGGAAGCGATCCGCGCAAAGCTGCGTGAGACCGGCTGGAAGAAGCGCAAAGATGCCAGTGAGAGCGACGAGCACGCCCCCACGCCCACCACTCTGTCCGACGACCGCCGTCGTCGCGACCGCGACCATGACCGAGACCGCGACAGCAGTCGCCGCTCGCACCGCGACGAGCGCAAGTCGCACCGCAGCTCGAAAGCGCCGACAAGCAGCCGCCACCGCTCGCGGTCTGCGTCCAAGTCACGCCCAGCAAAGCCGCGTGAAAAGAAGGACGACGACACGGACACGGACCCCGACGTCACAGACGCGATGGTCGTGGACGCGTCATCAGCTGTCCGCAAGACGCCGGACGACGCTCGCCGCCGCCGTCTCGAGCCTGAAAAGGACACACGTGGCGCTACGAACGAGCGCAAGAGCGAGCGTCGCGACCGGTCGGCACCGCGCAAGAGCCACCGCTCGAGCCGTCGCCACTCACGGTCGCGGTCGCTCTCTCGCTCGTCCCGTCGCCGCCGACGCCACTCGCGGTCCCGGTCGCCGTCCCGGTCGTCGCGTCGTCGTCGGGGCGCGTCCCGCTCCCGCTCGCGCTCGAGAGGAGGCCGACGGAGCGACCGGAGCCGCCGTCGGCGTCGCAGTCGGAGCCGCTCGAACGCGAGCCGGAGCCGCAGCCGTAGCCGCAGCAGCTCCCGTCGTCGGCCCCACCACCGTCGCTCCCGTTCCAAGGACGAGCCTAAGCTTAAGCCTGTCGTAGAAGCCGCCGTAGCAGTGCCAGCACCGCTGCAGAGTGTCGTGCCGCCACCAGTGTCGTCTGGACTCGCGTACGCTCTTCCTCCGCCTCCAGCTCCAGTGGTCCCAACCGCGGCCCCGCTGCCAGTCCCGACCACGGGCGTGAACCCAACGATCACGCAGCTCATGCAGCAGCACCCGACACTGAGTCTCCAAGAGATCATTGCGAAGATGCAAGCGTCGACCGTGTCGCTCGCTGCAGCGGCGGCCCAGAAGCCAGCACGCGAGCTCTACGTGGGGAACCTGCCACCGAACGTCACGGGACCGCAGCTCCAAGAGTTTCTCAGCACGATTGTGCTCCAAGTCGGCCTCACAACGCAGCCAGGGACGCCGATCGTGCACACGTGGCTCTCGACTGACGGCCACTTTGCGTTCTGTGAGATGCGGACGGTTGAAGAGTGTACACTCGCGCTGCTGCTGAACCAGCTCCCTCTGCTGAACCAGCCGCTCAAGTTTGGCCGTCCACGGAGCTACATGGGGCCGCCGCTGCCGTTCCCACTCATCTCGGAGCGGGCGCAAGCGGCGCTCTTGAACCTCGGCTGCGTGCCGAACCCGGCGTACTTTTCAACGACGGGGCTCGGCCTTAGCAGTGCGCTCGCTGCTCCGCTTGCAGCGCCACCAGTGGCCGCCATGGCACCGACGCTCCCGCCTCCGATCCAACTGTCGAGTGCACTGGCAGCTCCAGCGACGGCGCCAGCGGACCCGACGTCGAACCGCTTGCTCATGTCGAACATCCCAGTCGTGCTCATCGAGGCGCAAGTGCGTGAGCTCGTCGAGCCGTTCGGGCCGCTCAAGAGCTTGACGCTGCTGCTGGACCCTGTCACGGGCGCGTCGACTGGCACGGCGGTCTTTGAGTACGAGCGCGCGAGCGTGACGGACGACGCGCTCCAGGGCCTCGACGGTTTGGATATCGGAGGCATCCCGCTGTCTCTGCGCCGTGCGCCGCCGGATGCTAACGCGGGTGTTGCAGAGACCAGTGATGTTGTCAAGCTGGTACGTTGGGAGAGAGAGGGGACTGGCGTGGAGTTGTTGAGGCGTGGACTTGACGATCCGATTCACCACTCCTTACTGACTGTGTGTGGATGGGGCCAGGCTAACATGGTGTCGATAGATGAGCTCACCGACGACGACGAGTTCTCCGACTTGAAGGAAGACGTCGAGGAAGAGTGCAAGCGGTTCGGGAACGTGGTCGACTTGGTCATTCCTCGTCCGCAGGTACGCGTTCTGGAAGTGCCGATACTTAAGCACACACACGCAGTGGGGACGTCTGGTGACTCACGACCTCGCTGTGTGTGCCTCGCAGGAAGGAGAGTCGGTGTCGGGAGTCGGCAGCATCTTTGTGCGCTTCAGTGTCGAGTCGGAAGCTGCGGCGGCGTTGAAGGTGCGCAGGAAGTAGCCAGGATTGGAGGTGTGGCAACTCTGGTGATACACAGGATGCTGACGGACCTGTCGGTGGTTGATGGTGGGTATACGCGAGCAGGCGCTGAGTGGACGCAAATTTGGCGGGAACATTGTCCAGGTCACGTATTATCCGCTCGCCCGCTTCGAAGCCAAGGACTTTGCGTGATGCTAGCACCTCTGCTCGCGTTCTGCGTGGCCTTTGTATCTGCTCCAGTGGGAGGGGCGCCTTCGTGCGGACACGGGGTTGTTTCCAGAGGCGGCCGGGCGCACTTGCACTAACCACACATGCACTGCTCGCTTGCTGGAGCCCAGGCCTGGAAAATCAACTCTGTTCTTCATCCGTTTGTTTGGCTTGGGTGGGGATGGAGCGTGTCGTCTCGTCTGACGAGACTCTTGTGACTGCTGCTGCTGCTGCTGCCTCTGCTTGCGTGCTGCTGCTGTTGGATGTCATTGTCTCGTTAAGAACCAACCGATGGAGCTTGCGAGCTGGCCCAGTGGTTGGGGTCGGTCTTGTTCCTCCAGTATACCGTTGGTTGATTGACTCACTGCTGGGTGTTGGTTGTGCCAGTGACGTCACGTGGCTCCTCTTAGCTGAGCGTCGCTCTCGCTGTCGCACGCCACCTCGGACACCACGGACGACACTGACGAGTCGTTTTCTGCTGGAACTGGTCGGACACGCTTCGAGAGGCGGTGGTACTGTCGGTACTCGCCTCGGTTGGAATCAAAGAACAGTTCCCACAAACTCGTCCCCTGTTCGTCCACGTCCGATTCGCTAAAGAGGTCGCTGCTGACGTGCCCGATAGGCAGAGCTGCCGTCGCGTCCGCGTCGTTGCCATGCATTTGCTGCACGAGGTCTCCTGTACCTGGCAGCGTCGCCGCCTCCCAGGGCCCAGTGACGACCGGGACGTACTGGGCGATCTCCCAGAGCATGTCTTGGTAGCTCTCTTTCGGCGCCTGTGCCATAAAGTCGTACCCGCGCACGCAGTCCTGGGCGATCTCGGACGGCCACACGGACGGGAAGACCCCGTCGCCGTAGTCGCGACGGATGCTGTAGTAGTTGAAGAGCCGGCGCGTCTCGTGGAGTCGGCGCTTGCCGCGGCTGTGGACGACATCGTGGCACTACAGTAGAGGTGAATCATTCACCCATCCAGGACCATTGGGCGTGAGAGCAGGTCTACGATACGAGCTTGGCACGAAGAAGTCAACGACGCGATACGAACCTCGTCGCAAAAGAACTCGCCGCAAGTCGCACACTCGACGCTCGCACTCTCGCGTTGCTCTGACCAGCCCCGAGTCCCGTGACCACACACACCACCACAGGGGTTCGTTAGTTAGTAGTCAGTCCGACATTCCGTCCGGCTAGCTTCCAGTGAGTGGAGAGAGGGTGGCTTGCAGGACGACGCAGCAGTACAGTACAGTACCGCATTGCTCGCATCCCGGCCGGACGACGAGGGCGAGTAGCTCGCGTGGCATCCGCCATCGGATCTCCTGGTTCACTTGGTTCTGTCACGACCAACGAGCAAACAACCCACGCGAGCCCACCATCGTGAGCAGCAACGACGACGTTAACAGGCTAGGCTGCAGCACACTAGCAAGCGAGCGGAACGGACGTAGTAGAACGGTGCGCCGTAGCCCATGCCGTGCTGGTTGTACGTGTCGATGAGCTGCTTCCAGCGCGTGCGCTTGTCGGCCTGGACTCGGAGGAGCTCCTGTCGCGCTTGGAGCCGCCGCCAGTGGGCCTGGACGAGCGTCGCTGCCCACGTCTCCATGTCGACGTCGTGCTGTCGCTGCTCCAGCAGCGCAAACAGCACGCCACGAGCTCGCTGACGGACCAGAAACCGTCGGAACACGTGCTGTAAGAACGTCGCTGCTTGGGTCTGGCGCTCGCTGCGCTGTCGTCGAACTCCGAGCACGATCGCAAGTCCGAGACGGTCTTTCCGCGTGCGCCAGCGCCGCTGGAGCGTGTGGGCTGCCTGCTGACACGCTCGGTGATGACTCGCAAGCCGCAGCACGTCCATCGTCTGTCGTGCCTGTCGTGCTCGGAACGCGAGCTGGAGCTTCGTCGCTGCGACCTCCCGGCCGTGGGCTTCTTGGCGACGCTGCTCGGCTGCTCGTGTCGCTTTGCGACGTCGGAACTGCGCTTGCAGCTGCGTCGCCCGCTGGTCTCGGCGCACTAGCTCGCGGTCTCTGAGTCGATCCAGCTCAGCGGCTTTCTTACGGTCTGCGCGGCCGCGAAAGACCGACTGGATGCGCAGACTCGCGTCGTGCTCATCACGCTCGCGGACTTCACGCTTGAGCTGGAGCAAGCGGAAGCGCTTGCGGCCAGCGAGACCGCGGACTCGGCGCTGTACCTGCGTCGCGGCTCGCACTTCTCGCTCTCTTTCTCGCTTCCTGGCGGCCACGATGAGCTGCGCGAGCGCCGCCGCACGCTTCGCACGGTACCGGCGCTGTACCAAGCGCGCGTACGTGTCGAGCTGCTTCGAGTGGACAGCCTGGACCTGTTGCTGCGTCGTGCGGCGGACGCGGGACGCACGGTACCGTCGCTGGATCTTGGTCGCGAACGTCTCGAGTCCTGAACGGATCGCTCGTTTCACGAGCGCCTCGCGTCGCGCTCGCTGGCCGCGCCAGAGGCTCTGGAGTCGGCAAGCGACGAACTCGCGAGTAGCGGCCTCCTTTCTGAGGGAGGCGAGCGCACGAGCTCGTCTCGAGCGGAAGAGATTCTGTCGTGTAGAGTGAGGGAGTGAGGGAGACGAGCGAGTGTGTGACAAGCTACCTATCAGCCCTTCCTTCACACATGAGAGTCACGGGCCAGCGAACACACCTGGATCTTGACGACTGCGAGCCACTCGGTGTACGTCTCGGCCACGAACCGCCGGTCCTTTGCTCGGTGCATCGGAAAGATGCCCATGTCCACCGAGGTCGAAGACGACTCAGCTCCAGTGGGGACCCGGAGCACGCCGAACCGCCAGGACGAGCTCAAACTCCTCAAGACACGCGCCGAGACACGGCAGCCCTGTTTCGTGGGTGCGAGTGCATCAGCGTCGTCAGTAAAGTTGAGTCGACAACCCTCCAGCTGTGGGCAGACGACGGACGGGCGTACATGGACACTGAGCGTGAGCAGCAATGGACACGCGAACGCGAAGCGAGCGATCGAGTCCTGCGTGATGAGCGCACAGCCAACGAGGTACAAGTGCTCGATCTTTGGCGACTGGAAGCTATCGAGTAGGTAGCTCAAGCCCGTGTCAGACAACAGGAAGCAGCCCGAGAAGTCGAGGACCTCGAACTGGTCGGCGCGTGTCGCTAGGTGGCGCACGCCAGCGTCGCTCACGCTCTCGCAATGGGCGACAATGAGCTCGCGAAGCTGCGGACAGTATGCGCTTATGGCTGCGAGCATGGCGTTGGTGCACTGGAGCACGCCCGAGAGGTTGAGCGAGACGAGGCACGGGCAGTTGCGCACCAGCGTCGTGACTGCGAGCAGCGTCACCTTGGGACAGGCTTTCAAGTTCACTTTCTGGAGCTGCGAGCAGCCGACACTGAGGGCCACGAGCGCACGCTCGACGAGCTGGAAGCACCCGCTGAGGTTCACGTCCTGGAGCTCTACAGCGACCGCAACGCCCGCATAGCGTAAGAGAGCGGACGACACACAGTAGGCCATGGAACACGCCAGACCACACAGCAGAACCTACGCTTGCAGTCGTGTGCGACTGCACGGAGCCCTTCGAGTCCAAAGTCACGGTCGCTCCCGTCCGAGACGAGGTAGAGGTTGCTCACGTGCAGCGTCTCGAGCTTCGGACACCCGGCTGCGAGCACGCGGAGCCCGACGTCCGAGACGTTCTTCACGTTCGACAGCCGTAGCGACCGGAGTGCGGGGCACTGGTCGCCAAGCGCACGGAGCGACACATCAGTGAGGTAGAACACGTTCGAGAGATCGAGACGTTCGAGGGCTGGACAGCCGGCGGCGAGCCACTTGATTGCTGCGTCTGTGAGGAAGTTGCAGCCAGCGAAGCTCACGTCTCGGAGCGCTGGACAGTGCTCGCCCAGCGCTGCACAGCTTGTGTCGGTGATCGTCTCGGTTCGTTGCACGCGGCTAAGTACGAGCGTCTCGAGCTTGTGGCACTTGTGCGCGACGTGGACGACACCGACGTCCGAGACCAGCAGACAGTCCAAGAGATTGAGCGAGCGGAGCTGGCGGCACTGGTGCGCGAGCGTCTTGAGGACGTGGTCCGAGACCTGCGTACACCGTGCGACATTCAAGGATGCGAGCTGGGGGAAGCCGTAGACGCAGCGCAGGAGAATCCACTCGCCAAGGTGGCTGCAGTCCGCGAGCGTGAGCGTCGTCAGACCGTGCGCGTGGTCGCTGATCGCACCGAGACCTGGGCCACGGATCCCATGACAGTTGCTGAGGTTGAGACGTGATAGTCTCGGACAGCTGAGTGCGAGCGAGCGCAGGCCAGCGTCTGTGATCGCGACTGCGCCGGCTATCTCGAGCGCTTCGAGTGTCGGGATACTCGCAGCGATCGCTTGCAAACCCACGTCCGTGATGGACTCGGCGCCGTTCATGACGAGCGAGCGCGTCGGTTCTGTTGTATCGAGGCTCTCGTCGCCGACGATGCTGTCCGTGCGGTCCGGCTGCTCGAGAGCCAGCAATCGCCGCTGCTGTGCGCGTGCGAGGCGCTTGTTGTGCGCTGCGAGGCGGACGAGCGTCGCGTCCGACACGATGACGGTCCACTTGCTGAGGTGCACGTTCGCGTGCTGGAAGAACTGGCTCGGCAGCTCGTTCAGTGTGACGTTGCTTCCGAGTCCAGCTTGACCACCATGTTGGCCGAGCGCGTTGGTCCCCGATAAGAACGCGATCTTTTCGAGAAGCGAGTCTCTTTGAGGAAGAACCGAGCACAGGTTGCCAGTTAGTATACGAACGAGAGTGAACCGCACTGCCCTCTGACTGAGTGGCGTTGTATCCTGAGACGTACTTGCGTTTCAAAGGCGTCGTTATTGTCGTTGTCGGCGGTCTTGGATCGCTCAGGCGGTTACTTGCGAGGTCCGTGTCGTGCTGGTTCGAATTGGGAGCGACTGGATCGGCGCTGCTCGTCTTCGACACGAGCTTTGTCTGCGGCATGCGCTTGAGAGGCAGCGACGTCGTCTGCCTGTCGTTCTCTTGCGGGGACGGCTGGCGTTTCGGATCCGATGGGAGGACTTGGAGGCGTACTGTGCTCGTGGCTCGGACTGGTCCGCGCTTCTTCTTCCTGGCGACGTTTGCTCTTGAGGACCCACGTAGAGAGCTCCCATTGCGTTCCAAGACGCCAGGTCTCGGACTCGGACGCGCCAACTCGGCGACAGCTGCTGCTGCTCTTGTGCTGTGGGACGTGAGGCTACATGCACAAGGGACGGCCAATCGTTTGAAAGCCAACAGGCCGAGTGAGTGCAAGCAACGCGAGACGAGAGAGGAGAGGGGACGTACGGCTGCAGTCGGTGCTGTCGTTCCTCAGTGCTGGAGCTGTACACTGCCCGTCGGTAGTCGTCCAGGAGGGTCATACATGTAGTTTGTATCCCTTCACACACCGTGAGTGACTGGCACGCGAGCAATTATAGCTTGCAGCCAGAGGAGGTTGATGAAAACCAACGAAAATCTGAACCAACAAGACTCAGCAACTCGAAATTCAAGATCTACAAGAAGTACTTTGCGTAGTACTACAACACCATAATCAGAATTTCTCCAACCACCTGCTTCGGCCCCGACACGATCACCCACTGTACGTGGGGCGACGCTGCCGAGGGCCAAGCACGGACGGTGGGCGACACTCACCCCTCCTACCTCCAAAGTACACTTAGTGCGCATGCGCGC
>JAASFJ010000006.1:0-79930 GCA_023333755.1 Globisporangium uncinulatum | reverse complement strand
TTTGTGGATGCGAGACCAATGGCTGTGAAGATTTGCGATAAAGTGCATCATCTTAGAAATATGTGTCTCTGAAGACAATGAGACTGAGTTTTCTCTGAATTACTTGACCTTGTTATGACTTTGTGGAATATCTCAATGCAGTTTAGTTTTATGGATTATGACTCATATTTTCGCTGAAAGACCGCATCTTCCTGCAAGTATGACCGTTTTCGGCTTTTAACACTTTTTCGGATTACGGTTCACATGTCCTGTATAAAAGGCAGTTTTCTCTTAGACATATCCATAACTCCGAAAACATAACTAATTGCGCAGGTTTTCTATTCAGGTTAGATGATCAAACTTTCGGTTCTGCACAACCGCGATTGCCGTCGAGGACTCAACCGCGGCGAACGGTTCTCCCGGTTGGTACGGGAATGATGATACTGTAGGACCTTTGTTTCCAGTGGTGCCTCTAGCACTATCGATCTTTCACCACACATGCGAGCAGCAGTGCCAATTGGCCCAGAGATCACCATGCACCAGTGTGTCGCATAGCTTGCAAAGCAGCTCTCCAGCGTCAACTGCATTCGAGCTGAATCAAATGGCGATCCCTCGCTTGTGATGACAGCGATTACTGTGAGGGTTTGACTGTTGCTGAAATCGCGTGTGGTCCAGCACTTTTGTCAATTTCGTGGTGAGCGCGATCCATGCGTCTCACTACGTAGAACAGCTCTGGAACGCCACGTGCACCATCGCGGCCAGGAGAAGAAATCTCAAGATCGTTCACGTTGCTCAACGCACACTACGAGATAGCTGTCGTTCTACAATACCCCTCCTTTCCCACGGCGCATGGTGTGTCCTGATAGTCAACCGATACTGGAGCTCATTATCTGCGCGCACGCACAGAGCCAGCTTCTTGCGGCGACATATCGTCTCGTCTTCCTCAGCTTGCTCGTCGACACTGTCTGGCCGACCGGCCCCTCCGTCTTCAGCTTGCTTGGTCGCGTGGTGCTGCTCTCGATCAGATCGTGTCTACCATCGAAAGCGCGCCGACTCCCGGATCTCGGTAACCGAAGGTCGGACACGGGTGCCGATCGATCCCACACTGAAGCTCGACCAACAAACACGGCGGTGTTGACGAACAGGAAACAGTGGCGCTCCCGATCGGCGAGCCGCTGACTCACTCGCGCTCTTTGTCTGATACGCGTTGTTTGGCAGTGCACGATGACCACGACGGCGGCACGACGCGGCGCGGTGCCACCATGGCGGATTTCTACAGTAGCTGTACATACTGTTCAAATCGAATTTCTACAGTAGCTGTGCATCGACAGTGAACAGTATCCTTGCCAATACTGTACGTGGTGTAGTGTACAGAGTGTACTCACTCGCATCTGTAAGAGCAGCGTGGAGGCAAAGCCAACAGTACCAGGTATCTGAGCGACTCGATGTCAACGCGATGTCTTGAGAATCAAAGCTCGCAAGACTGCAATCTGCGTAACTCGGTACACTCGGTAGCTCGGTACGAAAGCTGGGGTGAAATCGAGGGTGATGGGTGAACGCTTACAAACACCAAGTGTGGAAATCACGCGATATCATCGGACGAAGAGAAGCGCGCGCTTTCAACCGGACACTCGACATGTTTGCTCGCTCGCTCGAGTGCGCTTGCTCCAAAACCTCACTCCAAACCTCGAAGAGAAAGAGAGCGTCTGTTTCAAACACATGCGAGGCGTGTGATCTAGCGCTGATGTGTGTGTGTGCACTGACAAGCAAGCGTTTGCTTCTGGTGCGAAACTCTTGCTTATCAGTGTCATGAACTCCAGACACTCATGAGAAACGGAATTGGCAAGCATGCCAGCAGAACGAGAGAACGAATCACGTACTGGTGCTGACAGCAGCCGATTGACTGCCACGTTGCGTATTACGCGCCGGAAAGCGTGTCGCTTTTCGTGTTTGCCACCACCACTCGCCGTTGCTCCGCAACTTCAGTCCACGCAGGATGAGCGCGCGCCAGCAAGAGAGCACGCAAGCGGCGTAGTGTTTTGCGATCTTTACTGGTGCTCGCAGCACTCAAGCACACTTGGCCTCCCAAGTGGGAGTCCCAACCTACACTTTTCTCGCGGACGCTCCTCCCTCTCGGCGCTGCAACTGCAACTTGTGCGACGCATTGTGACGCGGCAGGAACGACCTAGCCGTGGTAGCAAAATGCCTGCTCAAACATGAGATGTGCGAGATGTCTCCGATGTCTTCGGGACCTTGCTCAGCTAGGAGCTACAGTATCGCAGCGCAACAAACAACAGGTATGCGCCAACTGACGGCGTCGCGTTGCCTGGAACCCTTGGTCACCGAGTCGGTTGGTGGGTCATGCTCAGCCTCAGGCGTGCACACGAAGAAAAACAGATCGAGCGGTGGGCAGCTATCACACCATGGAGAGAGAAGAGGTGTTCCATTTAGCTTAAAGCTTAGGAATCCTTATACTGACGCAATTCGTGATGATCGCCGCTGCTCTCTTCTCCGTTGCCAGTCCTCCTGCGACTACCACACCGTGGTCCACACGCTCGCTTGATCGCTGTGCTGATGGCGGCCTGTCAAGCAGCGAGCCTGATGGCTGTTCTCGCGCAAAGATAAGCCTGCACGAGCGTAAGCAACAGCGTGAGTTGTCGCCGTGCAACACCTTGCTTGGTTACGCCAGCCTCCCTCGCTGCGCAACCAAGCTGACAGACAGCAGAGAGAGTACACGACCGCCAAGCACTGCGCGCGTTCAAACTACGCCGCCTATAAGCGGAGGCAACGAATGGAGCAGCGGCCGTCGACGTCAGTCAACAACAATGCTGAAGCGAACGCGCCTTTCAAGCCAGCACAGCCCAAACCAATGGTGGTGGCAAGACCACCAAGACCACCAGTCAAACCAGGAGCAAACAGGTGCGCGTCAGCAAAAGCTCTCGATGGATCGCCCTGTGTATTGCAGCTACATCTTTTTTATATTGGTTTTTGTAAGTCGCATTCTGAAAATGCACCTCTGCGAAATAGAGGTCAACACAGAGACGAGCCGTCCGATTTTGCCCTCGTATATTGGGTGAGTCGGTGTCAGCTCGTCGCTCGCTCGCGACGAAAATGGGAAACCGGGTTCGCACTGCACACATGTGGTGCTGAAGACAGCGCGATGCCAAGCAGGTCCTGCATGAAGGCGGCATGCTCTTACGTTATGTGTGTGTACCATTCTCCAGCTTTCCGTACCCTCTACATTTTGTATGCGTTGGATCTCGCATGCTCGGACCTGTTGCTGGTGTCGTCGTGACCCGCCCTTCGCTTCGGCCACGTGAAAGACAGGCCAGCGATGATGACACGACATCTTGAACTTCAATAACCATACAAACACTGAGTGTAGACGCCGAAAACCCGCGCTTCCCGCCGTGAAAAGCGACTTGTGTGTGGCGAGTCGAGTTGGCACACGTGACCTGCTCGCTCTGCTTCATTCCCCAATCGGCCACCAACTCCGCACTTCGGGTCTCTCCGTCATCCTCCTTTCACCAACCATCCAGCTTCCCCCAGTCCAGCTCAAGTAACAAGCATCATGGGCATCGACAACCGCGACTCCGCCGAAAAGGTCGAGAACGGCTACGTGCAGGTGGAAGAGACCGAGGTGTACGTGGCGAAGCCAGCACCATCGAAGTTCGCAGTCAAGTCACCGCTTCTGCGCGAGTGCCTTGCTGAGTTTATCGGCACAGCCGTGATGATCATGTTCGGCGACGGTGTCGTCGCGCAGGTCGTGCTCAGCGGAGGCCGGAACGGCGACTACACGCACATCACATTGTGCTGGGGCCTCGCAGTGTTTCTTGGTATCCACGTGTCAGGCGGCGTGTCTGGCGCGCACTTCAACCCGGCGGTGTCCACGACGCTCGCCGTGTTCGGTCGCCTCGACTGGCGCAAGCTCCCAGCGTACATCGTGTCGCAGATCCTCGGCGCGTTCTTCGGCGCGTTCGTTGTGTACGTTGTGTACTACCAGCAGTTCAATGCCGTCGACCCCGACCGCATGACGACACAGGGTGTGTTTGCGACGTACCCGAACGCCAACATTTCGAACGGAGGCGCATTCCTGACCGAAGTGGTCGGCACGGCACTGCTGATGGGCGGCATCTTTGCGATCGGCGATCAGAAGAACCAGCCAGCGAGCAAGTTCACGTCTCCAGCAGCCGTGGGGCTTCTCATCGTCGCAATCGGCATGGCGTTCGGCATGAACTCTGGCTACGCACTCAACCCGGCGCGTGACTTTGGCCCGCGTCTCTTTACGTCGATCGCGGGCTGGGGCTCGCGGGTGTTCACACTGCGCGACCACTACTTCTGGGTCCCGATCGTGGGTCCTCTTGTGGGTGGCCCGCTCGGCGGCCTCTTCTACACGGTCTTCATCGAGATGCACCACCCAACAGAGTAAGCGAGCTCATTTTATGGGCTCGTTGAATCCTGTACCTCCTGGATACCATTGTTCGCAGGTCTGCTACTCGCGAAGCTGCGCTCGCTGCAGTTGCTCTTCTGTAGAGCTCCTCAGCTGTGTTGTAATGTACCATCTTCCCACAACTCTTTCTTCCTCGTTCATCTCACTTGTGTATCCTGTGATGATATACGTTGGCTTTATGGCGGTTGGCTATTGAGCGCGTGGGTGGTGGCCATCCACCTTGTCAAGTGGATACTCATTTCGAAATGCGGTGTGCTGTTCTTCAAGAGCTGAGAATGATATACGCGCAGCTGGACTTGTTGCATCTGGATGGTGTCCATCCGCTCACAAGTCAACATGGAGGAGCTTTGCGGCAGAAGCTCGGATACACGCAGGGTCATGCGCAGTTCTACGCGTGAAACCATCGGGGGCAGCTGCAGCTATGCCTGGAGCACGTGAAGGTGAAGCTGCTGTGTGTGTCCGGCTCTATGTCGCGTCTGTTTGTCAGCGAACGTGCGGTGCTCAAATACTTCGGTGGTTTTTGCGTCGTCGACGAAAACCGACACCAACTGTGTCCGACCTGCTCGACTGGAGGTTGTTCAGTGCTCCTGCTACTGCTAAATCGACAAAAGATATTGGTGCTGTACTGAACTTCACAGAGAAGCAGCATGTATACAACTCCATAGTGTGCAACACATGGACTACTGGACTACTGACTGACTGGCCTGGTGTTGTATCTCGCTAGAGGTGCTTGTACACCATGTGGTCCGTGGACACAGCAGCAGCACTGGACGCCTTCGCGCGGGACTCAATCTCCTGGCCCTTGAGCTGCATGACCCGCGACGCCGTGTCAGCGAGCTTGACCATCGTCGCGTACTGGGCCTGCGTGAGCTCGTGGCTCTTCATGTCGAGGCAGCAGACTGAGCCGACCACGGTGCTGTCGCGCGCGACAATCGGGAAGCCACAGTAGAACCGTGCACCGAGCTGTTTCACAGGGATGTAGCTCGCGAACCGCACGTCGGCCTCCGGGTGCGGCACGACGAGCGGCTTGTCGTCCAAGATCGTGTGCGCACAGAATGCGTGCGTGCGTGGGAGCTCGAGTGCCTGCAAGTCGGCGAGGTTTGCACCGAGCACGAGCTGCTCGCTGTCTGTGATCACTGTCACGAGGCTCGCGTAGCACTCGAGCTCCCGTGCAGCGAGCGACGCAATGATGTTGAACTCGTCCGCGTTCCCAATCTGGTCAATGTACTCGCGCTCGATTGCACTCAAGCGCTCAGCTTCGTTCGCAGCGACTGGGTGCGCTGGCGCCGGTGCGTCTGGCGCCCCTGGTCTGTCAGATACGCTGATGCCATAGGTACGTGCTTCTGCATTCGCAAGCACGCACTGGTCGAGTGGCAGCGACTCGACGTGGAGGTACGCGTCCAGCGCCGCATGGTACTCGTGCTCGCTGCTGGCCAGCGTGAGCGAGCGGATCGCCTTGTCCACCCCCTTCTCTGGCGTCACGAGGTGCTTGATCACGGCCTTGACCGACTCTTTCTTCGATTCGGAGCTCGCAGACGCGAGCGCGTCGTGCAGAAACGTCGCGACAGTCGCAGTTGGCGACAAGAGACCGTCGGGCGTCGGCACAATCTGCGGTGGCACGCCGAGCTCACGTGGCGACAGCTGCGCGTAGTCGCAGAACTCGACTGCTTCCATGCACCGCGTGCACACGCGCGCAGCTGTGACAGCGCCACTCCGCGTCTCAATGGTCTGGACCGACCAGTCTTTGTCGCACACAAAGTAGCCGCAGAGCGCACATCGCTTCTTCTTGGAGAACATGTGCAAGCTCTTCGTGCAGCACACACAGCGTCTGTTTGTGGCAGCGAACGCACTGCGGTCTGCGAACGTCTGGGCGCCCAATCGACGGCGCCGGACGACCTCTGGCAGCCGCGTCGCTCCTTTTGCGAGGAACGCAATGCGCGCACGTGTCGTCGCAGCGCTCGCGCGGTTCTCGGCACTGCTGCTATTTGTTGTGTCTGGCGTGTACTGTGCGTAGAAGAGCACGCGCAAGAGGCGCTCGTTCGGGACTGTCTCGACGAGGTACCCAGCAACGACCCCACGGAGGTCGTTCACGCGCTCGCGGTCGACGCGCTTCCCAGCACGCTGCTCGTCGCGCTCGCTCATGGACGCGATCGTGACCGTGAATCCAGCGCTTGGGTCTATCGCGTTCGTGGCCTGAAAGTGCTCAAGGTAGCACCACTGCTCGTGCTTGGCGAACAGGTTCGCACGCACGAACGAGCTCGTCTTCACAGCGAGCTGTTCCTCCGTCGTACTAGCGTCTTTCGTACTGCTCACTTCGGTGCGCACGCGATCGAGAGACGCTGTCGTTGATGCGACACGGACGCTCGAGCCGTGGATGTAGTCTTTCCGGTACAGTGCTTGCATGATAGCGTTGTGCTCGCTCTCGCCTTCAGGCCGCAAAATGTGGACAAGCTCAGCGACGCTACACCGGATCTCGCCAGTCGATAGCACTTCGTGCGTCAACGACGATGACGCTGTTGCTGCTGCGACCTGGCGCTTGAAGAGCGCAAAGCCGTGGTTGCTCGCTTTCCAGCGCCACCGGCTCACTGCCAGGTCGGTGAGCGCACGAAAGTCGATCGCCGCTCGCGTGTCGCGCGCACGCGTCCAGAGCTCTTGGCTTGGCGGCAGCACGCGTGCGCGGTCGGGGCGATTCTGGCGAAAACTACCAGCGAGCGTGCTTGAGGAGGTGCTCACGACGCTGTGCGTGCGCATAATGGGCGATGGCTGGCGGAGCTGCGTGGTTGGCATTGTCGGTTCGTCCGTGAGTCGACAGGAGGCTTGGTTGGGCACTCGCTCGTTGGTACTGCAGCAGATTGAGAAGTGAGGAACGCATCTGCCAGCGTTGGCGTCCTCGAGTCTGTTGCTTGCTGGCCGCTGATTCCTCTCTCTCTGCTACCCCAACCTGCTGCTGCTGTCGTACTCGCACTTGTCTGCAGCAGCTGTCGCTTCCGAGCTTCGCAAGTGTTCCTTGGTGTGCAAGTCTCGTCTCTTGTGGTACCGGTACTGGTACTTGTCGTACTGTGGTACACTGTAGTATCAATCAATAGACAGTCAGAACAGATATGCGTGAGCAGCCGCTGTTCAGCATGGATGCGGAAAATTGCTCTGCTCGACTCGCTTTTGGGGCCAAGAAGACGAGTTACCACCTCACACGCACGACGAGCTCGCGAAGCGCAGTGAGTATCTGTGACAGTGTGCTATAGAGAGCCTGCTAGCGTAGCGAGTACTGGCGCCGAGTCAACTCAGGAGCTCGTTTAACACTTCTTGTGACCACTTCGATCGTCACCTGTTCAACTAGCGTCTTTCCGTAGCGGTCAGCGTGAGTGCTAACAAAGGTGACACAGGTCTCTCTTGCCTGCCTAACGAGCAGCTCTCGAAGCTGTGCAATCCACCGTATCCTGCCCGACCCAGCGCGAGCGAACCAGGCTCTCTCTCAGCACTAATACAGCAAAGGCCGCCCGTATGGTAGCCGCTCTATCATTTGTTCGACTGTCCTCTACACACATACAGGGGGGACGCATGAGTAAGGCACGCCTGATTTCGATCTAATTAGACAGGATTTATTTAGGGCTGAAATGGTTGTTGCCTGAAACAGTACGCACAAAAAACTCTGACATTTGATTGCAAAATTATCACAGTTGATCAAGTAAACCCCGTGCCTTACTCAAGCGTCTCCCTGTACGCACACACGTTCGCTCGGCGTAGGGACGCAAGCAGCTACAGCTTAACAAGCGGAGCCATCCAGTGATGTTGGTGTCCTGCAAGGCGAAATAGTATCGAGGGTGACTGACTCCTTCTGACTCCTTCCTGACTCGATCGAACACCTGGCACAACACTCGACACAGGACACAGGACACAGAACACTGAACACTGAAGGCGCTGACAAGTGTGTACAAGGCCACCAGCTACAGTAGATCAGTAGGTTGAGTGAGAGCGAGAGAACCAACGACAGTAGCCACGTGAAGCAACGCTACTTCCGAGTTCAGGACGCATGTTCGGTTTCTCTAGCCCACGTTCACACGTTTCCACCACCACCCACTATGGCTGCGACCCAAGCTGCTGCCGCTCTGCACGGTCCAAGGCGTCGAGACAGAACTCCGATACGCGCGCTTGGACGAGCAGCCGCTGGATGAGCGTCCGCACCTCCACGTCCGACGACGTGATGCACGCACAGAGCGCTGGGAAGAGCTCGAGCACCCGTCGCGTCCCCATTTCCACCTCGGTCACGCTCGTGAGTAAGATCACGACACGCTCTCGGGCCGCTGTCAGCGTCGCTACACTGTCGCCATTAGCTCCAATGCTGCTGGTGCTGTCGATAGTCTCGCTGGTCGCGCTCGCCCCACGCTCCAGTGCTGCAAAGCTGTGCAGTGCTGTGCTCGCACACGTGACGAGCTTGAGCTGTGCGAGTCGCGACAGCTCCGTGTCGCCACGCTGGATGCTCAGTGTCGCAAGCTGACGCACACAGCACTTGATAAACGGCTTGTTGTGCTTGGGCGCATCGACGCCCGAGCAGAGCAGACCGAGGAGTTCGCTTGCAAACTCGTCGTACTGGTCCCGTCCGACAGTGTCTTTCAGTGTCGTGTCGCTGCTGAGCAGCGCAATCACACTGTCGACAACGCACTCGAGCACGCTCAACACGAGCGCTTCGTCCTCTTCGCTCTGCACGTACGACGGGAACGTGCCTGCGCCTGGCTGGAGAAACAGGTTGATCGTCGCAAGCAGCGGCTGCCAGCACGCTTGGCGCAAACGCACTGCGGCGAGGCCGTGCGACACGAGCACGAGCAGTACGCGGAGTGCGTGCTTCCAGAGCTCGCCTGCGACTTTCTGTGCGGCCGACAGCGGCTTACTGGGCGACGACGATGACAGCTCTGATGACGACGCGTCGCTGAACGACAACACGTCGGCGCTATCGGCTTTCAAGAACGGCTGGATGCAAAAGAGAACTTCGAGGAACCGGTCGCCACGTGCGTGGACCGACACGCTCGCGTACAGCTTTGCGAGCGCTGTGAGCGCGTGTCGCGTAAAGAACACGAGCCGGAGCGTCGACGCGGCACGGACGTACGCGACGAGCTGGTCGAGGACCTTCGCGTGCACCGCCGGGTGCGACGCGAACGACCCGCACTCTTCAAACGCATTGAGCACGCGCGACTGGAGACTGTTTGTCGTGATGTTGGCAATCGCTTTCGCGTCGGCACCTGGACGCAAGACGTGGCGACGGAGCAGCTCGTCCAAGACGTCGAGGAGCGTCGTCACGTTCGCCACGTCCTTGAACTCGTGCTCACGCGCTTGCCCATAAAGCGTCACAAGCACGAGCACGACGGCGCTCGCAATCTCCTGTTCGTCGTCTTCTTTCCACACGCTCTTGTCGCCACCACTCCGGTCAGCACACAGCCGCACGAGCTGTGCGAACGCCGCTGCCCACAGTGCGGGGTCCCGCACGACTGGAAGCGTGGGGGGAAGCGTGCTTGGCCGCTTTGCACTGGCAGGCGGTGCTGGCGACGCGACCAACGCGCCGCCGACGACACGCATGCCGGCTCCTGCTCGCACAGGCTGCGACTGAGCGATCTGGTCAAAGTCACCGGCTGACGACACTTGCAGCAACGTCTGCAGCGTACTCACAGCTGCGAGCGCGACTTCTTTCGCGCGACCTGGACCAGCGTAGCGAGCGACGTGTGCAAGCAGCTGGCGCCACACGGTCGCGACCCACACTGTGTGTGGCAGCAAGTATTGCCAGTTTGTCTGGAGCACACGGCTGATGCCCGTGAGTAGGAGCACGCGCGACTCGTCCCACTGCTTCTCGACATTGTCGCGCGAGTGGTGCATCACGTACCCGACGGCTCCGCTTGTCGCTGTTGTTGTTGTTGCGTCCGACATTCGGCGTTTGTCGTCGTTCAGCTTTGTCGCGAGTGGGAGGATCGTCGCGTCGATGAACACCTGCCAGTCGTCGAGTCCAAACTGGGCACCGTACGTGACAGCCGAGCCAAAGAGCGTGTTGATCGCCGAGTTGCGTACTTCGCTGCGTTCGTCAAGCGCGACAAGCGAGAGCTCCGCGAACGCACAGACCCAGAGCGTACTGTCGCGCTGCTGCTGCGCACGCTTCTGTGGCTCGGCGCCAGGCGCGTCCAGCAGCGCACGTGCACTCGCGCTCTTTTGCTTGCCAATAATGTCGGCGACACTCCAGAGCTCGTTCACCGCAGTGAGGCTAATGTTCACGTCCTTGGCACAGCACGCAAAGCGGCCAATGCACCGCACACAGTCGAGCAAGTACTGTTTCGGCAATGCGACGAGCAGGTCGTCGACGACAAGGCGGAGACACTTGAACGCACTCACTTGCGTCTTCGCGTCGCCAAGCTCACCAGCTTCTTGGAGCGCACCGAGGACGAGCGGCCATCCAGCGTGGATCAAATGGCCGCACGCATTGAGCAAGTCGAGGACGCCAACGAGCGCTCGGTCCTTCATGTCGGACCGTACGAGCGCTGCGAGTGGCACAAAGAGCTCTTCTTGGTCAAACACGTGTGGCGCAGACGGGTTCGCACGCGCGTACGCTTCGACTTCAGCAGCGTTGCCCTGACTCGGCGCTTTCGACGTTGGCGAGAGGCTGTTGACAACGTTCAAGAGCGCCGCTTGCATGAGCTGGAGAATGTTGTCGGTCGTAAAGACTTGAAACTGGTGGAGCTGCGGGAACTGGAGCGGCGACACGCACGTGCTCATGAGCACGAGCTCTTTCATGACCTCTTCAAAGCACCGTTTGCTGCTCGACGCGAGCTGCGTGAGCATCCGGAGCGCAAAGCACGGCATGAACGTGCCCGAGCCCGTGAGCCCGACGCCCAAGTAGTTCTGGTAGATCTTCATGTGGTGGCTGTTTGGCAACACTGTCGGGACTGTGTCGCTTGTCGTTGTGTCGGCTCCTGTCCCAGGACGACGCGACTCGGCTGTGGGCGTTGGCAACGGCAGACCGACTTGGTCCCAGCACACTTTACGGACAGCACCGAGGAGCTTCCGGAGCGCACTGCTACTGAGCTTCAGTGCGTCGCGAAAGAACTCGACGATCGAGTTCCCGAGCATCACGAGCTGCTGCTCGACGTCTTCGTCTTCGACACGGAACGCACTGATGCGGTACGTCTTGGTCGGAATCTTGTTCTGTCCATTCTTTGTCTTGGGGTCGGTGAGCCCAACGACAATCTCAAAGCCTTCGAGAAGCGCACACCACTCGAGCTCTGTGAGCTCTTCTTCCATAATGTGCGCAGCTGCAAAGAGCGCTTTCATCGCGTGCACTTCACGCCACGTGATCACGACCACGCAGCTCTCGCCGTCGTCGCTCACACTGTCGTCGTTCAAGTCTGACGACGCAGTCGACACGGACGCCGACAATGTCGACACCGACACAGACGACGACACTGTCCCACTTGAGCCAGAGACGACAGACTGCGTCTTCGCGTTCGTGCTCTTGATCCCGTCTGGGAGCGGGAACGAAAACGCACAGAGGGCTTTCAAGCACGCCATCACGACGTCGTCCATCCGACGCGCCGAGTCGCCGAGTCGCGACGCCTGTGCTTCGACGTTCGCACGCAGTCGGGACGCAGTCGTCGCGAGCACGTGGAACGCTTTGAGCGCCATCGTCACGAGCTCGACTTCGCGACAGTAGCGCAGCATACACGTCGCCGCGTGGACGACAAACGGCGCGATCCGAGCGACACACGCAGTCGCGAGTGCGTCGCTTGCAACTGCGTCTTCCGTCGCCCGCGAGAGCTCAAAGACCGACGCGACGAGGTTACTCTGGCACGTGAACGCGACACGGAGCGCACTGAAGAACGGCTGGAGCGCTGGCGTATCCTGGTCGTTCAAGAGCTCGAGTCCAGACCGGGGCGTGACAAGCGCGTCGGTGCCGACTGCTTTAAAGTCCGCAGGCGGCGACGTCGTCACGACCGACGCGACCGTGCGGGCGATGCTCAGCACGACTGGCTCGACGTGCGGGATCAACGCAGCGACCATGGTCGCTTCGACACACAGACGGTTGAGTACTTCGAGTGCGAGCAGTACTGGCCACGTCACGAAGCTGCTCCCCGTGCTGTTTGCACCACTCGCACTGGTCGACGCGCTCGTAGTGCTGGCGCCGCCATTACCACTGCTGGTGTGGCTGCTCAAGAACGTCTTGACGTCCTGAGCCGTGAGCTTCGCGTGGCTCGGGGACTTGGCGCTCACTGGCTGGTAGTACGCACCGGTCGCGACGATCTCAACCAAGCTCCGGACGATCACCGTGCACTCGTCTGCAAGTACGTCGCTAAAGTGGCACAAGACGATGCTCGCGAGCCGCATGACGCGCACGAGCAGCGGGAAGAACGGACTGTGGGCGCCACTGCTGCTGCTGCTCGCGCTACTACTCGATGTGGTGCTGGAGACGCCACTGGACGCACTGTTTGAGCCTGCGTGCTTGTCGACACACGCAGTCTCGAGGGCCGACTGGACGAGCGAACACACGTGCTGCTTGAGCACGCCGTGGAACTCAATGTCCGCTCGAAAGAGCTCAAAGTGGCTGCTCAAGATCGTCTCGAGGAGCTCCACGCCGAGAGCTGCACTCATGGGCGACGTCGCCGTGCGCTTGAGCCACACGCCGCTCTCTTCACGGCTCATGAAGCAGAGCTCTTGGAACACGAGCACGCCGACGCGTTTTGCTTCGACGCTCTTGTGCACTTTCCCAAACGCAAGCGACACGACTTGGCGGATCGTCATGGCGGCAGTGTTGCCCACGACGGAGCTCGCACCGCTGCTCGCACTGTGGAGGTGCAAGCAGATCCAAATCGCTTGCATCACGAGGTCTTCGTTGCCGACAAGGGCGTTTGTAGGTTGTTCGGCTGCAGGTGGGGCGGCCACTGGTGTCTTACTGCCTGCTCCAAAAGACGATACACTCAGTCTCCTGCTCCATTTCGTAAGCTACCAAGCGGTTGATAGGGTCGTACCGTTGCGATGGAGTGTGAGTCCGCTCAGCGGTCCGCTTCGTCCACTCCCAACGCGGCTAAGCGACGCAGTGGCGGTCGTGGTGAGACCACTAGTGGTTGGTGCGTCCTTCTCTTCGTACCCGAGCGTGACAAGCTGTAGGAGCGTCTGGAGCAGCTTGACTTGCACGTCTGCGTGCGACGTCTTCTCGGCCTGGATCTGGAGCACGCGGAGGATGCTCCCGACGCTCGCTTGCTCAATCGCGTCCCAGCTCACGAGCCGCTGGATGCTTACGAGCGCCAAGATGATCGTCTTGTGCGGCGCATTCGAGTGGTTGCACGCGAGCAAGAACGGCCGCAGCACGCTCTCGCTCTTGAAGAGCGCGTGGCCTGGACCTGGCGCAGCGCCGCCAGCGCGGAGCGCGGCTGCGTACTGTGCCTGTAGCTGCGGCAGCGCCTCGGCCGCGCGGTCCACGGCCTCGCGCACGACCGGGTACTTCTTCTTTATCTCGGCACGGAGCGCCTTGAGGTCGTCAGCGATGAGGCGCAGGAAGTCCATTGTGAGCGACAACTGTGTGTGCTGCTCGTCTGCTGCTTGCTCTGCTTGCCTCTTCTGGTGGCACCACCACGCGAGGAGCTCTAGCGCGAGCGAGCGATATTGAGTGAGTGGGTGCGTCACACGCGTGTGGGCGACGGTGAAGAGCGTGAAGTAAACGAGGGAAGCAGGAGGGGGGAACGCACTTAGAAGGACGCGTACGCTGAAGTGCGGAGACCTCAGCCAACACTGACGACGGAGGCCATCATGGTCTCAGCTCACTCCCTGCCTTGCTTTGATGGTTGGTTGGGTACAAGTGCTTGGACTCGCTGGTCAGGAGTGTCAATCATCCTGCCCAGACGCATTACGACTGGGATAACAGCGAGTTCCTCAGACACCTTCAATTGAGCGAATAAGCAGAAGATGGATGTCCTTGTGGAACGACTCCGACATCCTCGAATGAATGGTGTTTCGCTGGACAAGCAGGACCGTGCATGGGCAGCTGTGGCTCTTGCCCACAAGCAAATACTGAAGCGATCTTATCTTGTTGTCGAGCCTCTTTACTCAGAGTGGACGAGTATCGTCAGTGGTGGTCAGTATGCCACCGGACACACAAGTGCACGTGCCACAGGCCGCACAGCGGCAACCGACGTCAGCGTGACGCTGGACCTGGGTTCAGTTGTCGCGTGCCTTTTGCCACGTTGACTTGAGTATCCGCTGAGGTCGCTGCTTGGTGAGGAAGCCTCAAGAGCTGTGAGCCGACTCTTGCGAGCTCTCTACTCCTTCCTGTACCACCGTCGCCAGCTGTACGCAGCACCGTCGCCAGCCGTAAGAAGCACTGTCGCCAGCCGTACGAAGCACCGTCGCCAGCCGTAAGAAGCGCCGCCAAACGCGTTGACGCCAGCGCGCAGGCCCACTGAGCAAGCGCGCAACTGCACTGAATGATCCGGGCACCAACGGCGTATGGGTGACACGAAGCCGTGAGGTCTCAAGAGACGTTCGGTTCTCCGTGACGAAGTCTTGCAGCTTGGAAGAAGGCAAGTTGAAGGCAGCAAGCCGGTCTGGTCAGCCAAGTCCACTCGATCGAAGCCCGCGTTGGCGATTCGACTTTACGCTACTCGCTGTATGCGGTTCCCACTTTGCAATCGGCGCTCGATCGATCACTCGGCCACCGACGTGATCGCCACCTTGGCATTGACTGCTGCTTCTATTGTGCTGGCGATGGCAGACCCGATCATGGGCGGACTCGGCTACAGTCGGTTCCTTGTCGAGCGGTTCAACTCGAAGGCACGAATGGCGGTGAGCAAGGCCGCTCCCGAGACGAGCGTCGGTCTGAAAGGCGCCTGCTCTTCCGACGAGATCTCGCGCCGATCGACAGCAGAGGACGAGGAGGAGGAAGAACTCGCGGACGGTGGGAGCCAGGCAGACACCACCAAGATCCGAGACTTACGCGCGACAGTGCACGTCGACGAGCCCCCGTTGTCGACACAGCAGTCGTACGAGCGCATTGCCCGGATCGCGACGCACGCAGCGGAGCAAATTGACTGGCGCCAGCTCCGACACAGCACGTCGCTCTGGGACGAGAAGAAGCGGTTGTCGGCGAGTCCAAACTTTTCCATCTACACGCGCGTGAGTCGTGGGATGCACTACATCATGGCGGTCGGCACGCTCTCGTGCTCGCTCTCAGAGCTCCAGTCGATCCTGCGGCCAACAACGACCGCCAAGTACCGTGCCGTGATGGTCGAGCTCTACGGCGAGGCGTTCGTCGACGGATCGATTCAGTACCAGCCGGTGTCTACTACTAGCCCTGGTCGCCATCGCACCAGCAGTAATCGCAGCAGCAGCAACCGCCACACTGGGAGAACCAGAAAGACGAGCGCCAGTCAGAGTAGCATCCAGACGAGACCAAGTCGTGCGTTCACGACGGTCTCAACGGCGACACCCAGTGGCGAGAGACCGTCGTATCGACCGCGACACTACGAGTTGACGACACGAGACGCAGACCTGTCTGGGAACCCACGCCGCTTAAACTTTATGGCCAAGACCGCGACGTTCGCGAAAGCGCACGTGTTTGCGAAAGCGCAGCAGTGGTCGTTCCTCGAGTGCTTCCTGGAAAGCCCTGAACAGAGCGGCTTCACGGTCGCCATGTCGTCGCTCGGGCCGTCGTTCAGCACCGACTCCGAGTCGAGGAGTCTGTACGACAAGGCCAAGTCGTGGATCAGTGGGCCCATCGAGCAGCTCCAGGGCATCACGGCCGCGTACTCTGTCACGCCGGTCGCGACCAGCCACGATCGAAGCGACAGTGGGAAGAGCGAGGTTCAAGTGATGTTCTACTCAAAGTTTGCGGAGGACTCGTCAACGTTCGGGCCGTTCAAGCGCCAGACGTACAAGCTCACGCTCCGGGCCCACTTGCTGCAGATGGCGAGGGCCACCACGCGGCTGCCGACGCTCGTGCGCCGGCGTCGCCTTGAAGCGCTCTCGCCGAGCGACAACCGCGCGTTCACGCTCTCGAACCCGCTCTGTATCTGCTGCACGACGACGCTCCACTTCCTCAAAGCCAAGTCACGCTGCCACGCGTGCGGCTACTTTGTGTGCGACAAGTGCTCGATCGCACAGGCGGTCGAAGTGGTCGACACGTGTGCGCAGCTCGTGCGTACGCGTGTGTGCCAGCCCTGTGTCCAGCGACTGGACCAGGCGGTCTACGCACGCGTGTCGACGCTCGACAGGTTTAGCGGCAATGACAACGACGTGACGACGACGACAACGACAGCAGCATCCATGGCGAACCTGCTCGATCGCGTCTTCCACACTGGACCAGGCGACAAGCGACAGGCCGTCCTGTTGGCTGCCAAGTACGCGTTCGACAGTGGCGCTGCTGTCGCGACAGAGCAAAGCCGCAGTAGCACACACCAGCTGCGCATGCGACGACGACACGCGTCTCCGACACGACACCGCTCGTCGTCGCTGTCGGCGTCGTCGCTGTCGGTGTCGATCGACAGTGACTCGTTCGCAAACACCGAGCCGCACTCTGAGAAGGACTATTTGCGTGCACTGCAGAACCACGTGAGTGCAAGCCACGTCGCTAGTGGTAGTAGTACCAGCACGAGCGACCGCGTCATCACTCGAGCCACGCTGCAAGACGGAGGGTGCGTCACCAACGACGACGCTGTCGGTGATTTTACAGGCCGACGTTCGAACAAGACGCGGAGCCAGAGCCAGGACGACAACTGTCATGTCGTTGGGCGTCGACGGCACCGCGCTGTCACTGGTCCCGTGTACCCGGAGCCACGGAACGACGCGCATCGGTCGAAGATGGCGCGTGAAGTGCTCGCAGCAATCGAGGACGTGGCGTCGTCGCTCGAAGTCATTTGTTCGATCGCGAGCAAAGAGCTCGCATGTCCTGTCGCGCTGGTCACAGTCGTCGCGACCGACACGACCCACGTTGTCGCGAGCAACGCACCGCAATACCACGGTCTCGTTGTGCCACGAAGCGAGTCGATCTGTGCCTTCACTGTGCTCGCAGCAACTGCAGACGAGGCGCTCGAAGTGCAGCGTCCAGAGCTCGACGTGCGCTTCCGCGACCTCGCACTCGTGCGGCAGCAGCGGCTCCAGTTCTACTGCGGCTTCCCACTCACAAGCCGAGACGGCTCGGTCGTCGGCGCGCTCTGCTGCGGCGACTTCGCGGCGTCAGAGCGGACTGCAAACGACGCGGTGCGAGCGATGACGCCGCAGCAGACAGCCGCGATGCGCAAGCTCGCGGCGACTGCGTCGAGAGTGATGCAGTTGCGCGGTAAACGCGTGTACAAGCGCCTGTAGGTAGCGATGTGTTCGCACACTAACGTACGGTGGTGGAATGCACTCGTTCCGTTCACCACGACTGATGCCATTGGTGCTGAATGTGAGCTCCTGAGCTCCTCGTCCTCTTACGTGAGCGACGTGGACCTTATTCGGTGTCAGGTCACCACTGACGTCCGCTGTCAGCATGTCAACGCGACGCGTCGGACGTGGCTCGTTCGACGTGACGAGCCGAGAGGGCACACCGTAAGTGCGGCGGCCAGCAGCTCTGGACCTGTCGGACAGAATTTGGACCTGCCGTATAGTCTTTTCTTGGATGGCCTCTCGAGTGAATCTTTGACGTCTTGTCGCTGTGCGGCCAGCTGTCAGGCAAAAAGTGATGACATGCTCCAAGCGCCTACTTCGAGCTTGAGTTAGGAAAACGCCGAGTGCAACGCGCTCAATGTAGGGAAAAGGTGAGTGCAACGCACTGGTCCGACTCAGTCGATTTCCATGCAATAGAACTCGCCCGATTTTCCGGTCGAAGGACTTTTTGACTCGACGGATTCGCTTCGAGCTGTGGATGTCAGCGCTCGGTGCTCTCTGGACGCGCGGACGATCAAATGAACGCTCAAAGGGTATGCTTTTATAGCGCGTCGAATGAGTTTTCCGGATCCTGTAGCGTGTGTCGTCAGGTTCCGACCAGCGACCGAGGACAGCCGACTGACTGATCAATTGGGCGACGCAGACTGAGAGCCATCATGGCGCTGACGCTACGTCACCCATGGAAGTTTCTTGCTGTCAAGCAGGGACGCAAAACAGCGCGCGCAAAGCCACCGGCATGAACACATTTCATGTTGAAGTGGATTTTGGTGTTTGCATGTGAGAGAGCGACAGAGAGATCTGACGACCACAAACAGTCGCTATAACACAGGGCGATGCAACGAAGGGGTTTTACGTTTGCTGTGCTGCTGTAGCAGGTCAGTGCTGTTGGTGGTGGTGGCAACACAGCATTGGTTACATTAGGCTACCAACCATGCCGAGTTGTTGTGCAGCCAAAGTGCATGCAATGTCAATTCAACACAACGATCCCAGCTGTAGTCGGACTAGGATATCATATCAGTTGGTTGTGCAGGTTTAGGGGAGTGTCCCTAGTCATCAAGTTTTTCAGCCAGGGTACACACCCGCGCAAAGCCGCGCGAGGTGGAAGCAACTGTTCTAATTCACACAACACGGTTTGTAGCCGCAAAAGTGCTCCATAACCCGGTGCATCCCGTGGATTCACTCGCCACTTTTCCGAATCACTTGCACCGCGTGTTGGAACTGCCCATACCTCTGCAATCCACAGTCTCGAAAGCCAGCTGGGACGCAACTCGCATAGCAAATCACGGTGTACCCTTGTGTGTTTGTGCCTGGCTGTCTCGCCTCTGCCAAGCAATAGTTCTCAGTCCCCAAGAAGCGAGCACAGCCACACTTACGAGGAAAGGGCGAGCGGCTGGTCATGGCGCCATCCGCGGGCGATACGCACAGTACAGGCGGGCGGCGTCACGTGCGGCCGTCCGACCGGCGGCTCGCGGACCTCGCGGAGCAGACTGCGCGCAGCGTCGACTGGAGCGCTCTGCGCGCGTCGTCGGCGCTCTGGGACAAGGAGCACGTCGAGCAGCAGCCCACGTCTAGTAGCAGTAATAGTAGTAATAATCCCACGAGCGACGACTTTGCGCTCTACACTCGGCGCGGGCGCGAGCGGCTGTGCTTCATGGCCGCTGGCACTGTCGCGTGTTCGCTCGCAGAGATGCGCGCAGTCCTGCGTGCGTCCAATGACGCAACGTACGCCGCGACCATGACCGAACTCTACGGCGCCGACTTTATCTACGGCGCTGTCGTCCACCGTGCGCGCAGCCACGGTACGACCGCCACTGCTGCGACAGCGACGAAGACGCGACGGGGCTCACGCGCACGCTCAGCCACAGCAGCGTCGCTGTCGCCGTGTTCGCCGTCGTCCCGTGCGCCGAGCACCGCCCCCAGCACAACTGGAGCTGACGACGACCCGTACGACGTGCTCGTCAAGACCGCGACGTTTGTCAAGCCCCACTTGTTTGCCCGCAACGAGCAGTGGTGTTTCCTCGACTACTACCAGCCGCTCGCGGACGGGTTTGTGATCGCCATGAGCTCCCTCGACCCGGACGACGTGTTTGCTGGCAAGACGAAAGCGAGTGTGACGCAGCTCCAAGGCGTCACCGCTGCGTACTCTGTACGTCCGGACCCGACGCGGCTCGGTGTGCGTGTGCTCTTTTATGCGCAGATCGCGTTCGACAGCGTCGGTAGCAGCGCTGGCAGCCGAACGCCTGTGAAGCACGCAGCATCCAAGAGCGTAGTCGCCGCCCGACTCATGGAGATGGCGAAAGCGACCAGTCGGCTGGCGCTGATTGTGCGGCGACGGCGGCTTGGCGCGCAGGTTGTGGCGCCGGACCGTAAGCTCGCGCTCGTGCCGATGAATGCGCGCTGCGTGTGCTGCGCCCGGTCGCTCCAGTACCAGCTGCTGAAGCGAAAGAAGAAGTGCCACGTGTGCGGGTACTTTGTGTGCGAGCAGTGCTCGTCAAAGCAACACGTCGCTCGCAGCCGCGTCCAACAGTACGTCGTGCGCGTGTGCGAACACTGTCTCGAACGCGTCGACGACAATGACAACGACAATGACGACAATGACGACGATGACGACAATGATGACGACAGTGTGTCGACAGCGATGTTGGAAGACTCGACAGCGGAAACGACGCTGTCGCTGTCGACAGCGATATTGGAAGACACGACAGTGACAACAATGCTGTCGTTGTCGCCGGACAAGGTGATGCGACGGCTGCTGCGACAGTCGCTCAAGCAAGCAGCCGAAACACCCCGTCGACTCGCACTCCTCCAGGTGAGCAGGTACCTCATCGACGACGACGGCGTGCTGCACGAAGGCGACAACGAGAGTGACGCGAGCGACGACGACACGCCGACACTCGCGATGATGTCGACAGCAGTCGTCAAGATCCCAGCGATCCGGTTGACAGAAGACATTGAGTCCAAGTACCTCCGTGCACTCGCGACCCACATGCGGCTGCGTGAAGCGCCGCTTGGGAAGATCACGCTGCCGACAAACGCAGCAGTGCGGGCGCTGCTCAGCGGCACCACGCTGGCGGCGAAGGCGCAGCGACTTGCAGAGCTCCGGAACGTGCCCGAGATGGAGATCGTGTGTGTACTCGCGAGTCGTGAGCTGAGTATTCCTACCGGCATTGTTGCGATCGCAGACGACACGACAGTCCACGCCATCGCTGCCAATGAGGGCTTCAGCGCCGCGTCACTGTCGCGCGACGACGTGCTCAGAGCGCACACAGTCATGCGTGGTAAAGCGCTGCTGGTACCGCACCAGTCCGACGCCGACGGCGCTGGACTGCGCTTGTTCTTTGGGTTTCCGCTCACAGGTGCCGACGACACAGTGATCGGGACTGTGTGTTGTTTCGGGAGCGAGGTGCACCACGTCACACCGGCACAGCACGCAGTAGTCGAGAAGCTCGCACAGGTGGCGTCCCGGTTACTGCATGCTCGCGTGAGTGGGCGGGCGTGGCGTCGCGTGTCGCCGCCAGCGATTGAACCCGTGCGTGCGTCGGCAGAGGCGGCGTCAGGGAGCCCAACCGCTGAGCTGGCGACAGGGGCCGAGAAGCCACCAGTTGCAGAGCCGACAGCAGCTACTGGCAAAGTGCTGCTGCTGTCACCGTCGGTGCCGACAGCACAGCAACGCCCACCAGCCGGTGCGACAGCAGCCGTCGGATGAAGACGACAGCTCCACACACAAACATAGCCAGTCCAGTAATGGCGACAGTCGACAGCCGACAGCCGACAGCCGACAGCTGTGTCCGCGCGGAGCTCTTCATCTCGAAACATTGTAAGTTAGTCATATACTGTAGAAGAGCTTTGGGCTGCAGCTCGTGCCTTGGTTCGTGCAGTTTGCTGTCGTTCTCTTGTGGCGTCGACTGTGAACAGTACTGCACTCGTGACACAGGAACTGGACGAGCACAGAGAGACTCGCAGTCTCAGACAGAGACGCAACGACAACTGGGCACATGATAACCAACATTTGATGCTCCTCCATCGCTGTCACACTCACGAGCTACGACAGTATATGAACGCTCACGGCGCTGTCGCCCACGACGCACGCCGCGTCTTCAAGATGCGGGACGTGATCGCCGCGAGCTTGGCCATGATTGCGTACTGGGACTGGGTCACGTGGTGGGTCTCCGTGTCGACGCAGCACACGGACCCAAAGACGACACCGTCGTCTGTCAGCAGTGGAAAGCCAAAGTAGAAGCGCACGCCATTGTTGCGGACAGCTGCCATGCGGCAGAAGCGGACGTCGGCTGTGGGGTGGGGCACCAGCAGCGGCTTGTCGCTCATGGGAATGTGCGAGCAGATTGAGTCTCCGCGAGGCACGACGACACCGTGGTACGCGCGCGAATTCGACGCGACAATGTGCACACTGTCACCTGCGACAAGCGTGACGAGGCCGGCGGCGCACTGGAGCTCCTGGCTTGCGAGCGCGCAGATGATCTCGAGCTCTGGGATGTCTGTTAAGTCTCCGAGTCGCCGCACAAAGTCCGTGCGTGCGAGCTCGTCGTCCGGGAGCGGGTACCTGGCAGCTCTCATGTCTCCTCCTACTTGTCCGACGCCGTCGTCATCGTCTAGAGCGTAGTCGAGCGCGTACGTGCGTGTGTCGTCCGCGTGCGCGAGCCGACAGTCGTTGAGCGCCGGCGGCGCGACGAACAAGCTGCGCTCCAACGCCTCCAACAGCTCGTTCTCGTTCGTTCCGGCACTGTCACCTGTCGCGACAGAGCGGTGGGGGCTGACGCTCGCAGTTCGCTGCCGTTGTTTCGCCCACGCGTCGTCGTCGTCGTCGAGCAAGCGCTGGGCGACCTGGAGAAGCGCGCGCGTCCTCGGTACGTCGTCTGTCGCACTCTCGAGCGACTGGCGAAGGTACGCTGCGAGTGCCTTCCCGAGTGGCGGTGTCGCGACGACGCCAACCGTGCCTGGCGTGACCGCCACTGGCGACGCGACCCCCGACGACAGGTCGTCATAGTTGGCGGCGTTCACACGACGCGCGCACTTAGCGCAGACGCGCACCATCTGCGAGTTGCGACGGTGCGCGCGCTCGATCTGCTGCTTGGTCGAGCACTTGGTGCACACGCGGTAGCCACAGAGGTGGCACCGCTTCTTCGACACAAGCAGCGTGAGCGCGACTGTACAGCACTTGCAGTGCGTGTTGTTGGGCGGCTTCACGAGCGCTTTCGGGCTGGCGAACACTTGCGCACCGAGCCGCCGCCGCTGCACGATTGCCGGCAGGTTGCACAGCGAGGCCGCGAGCTTTACGAGCCGTGACTTGGTCGCGGACCGACTCGTGGCGCCACGACATCGTGCGTAGAACGCGACCCAGACAAAGTCGCCTCGCGGGTCCGCGATGACCGAGTACCCAGCGACTGCGCCGTGGAGCGAGTTCCTGGCACCGCACGAGCTGCTCTCCCCGTGCGCTGTCGTCGACGATGACGACGACGATGACACGGTGGCGCTGCTGCCGACAACGTCGTCGGGATGCAGAGACTGCATCGTGAGCAGGAAGCGGCTTCGGTCAGGCTGCATCATGAACTGGTCCACGTAGCACCACTGCTCGTCGCGTGCGAACAAGTGCGCTTTCGCAAACGTCGCGGTCTTGACGGTCACGTCAAAGTCGCTCCGGCTGCTGGTCGCCGACACTACTGTCGGTGTCGTGTCGGCAGACTGTGCCAGGGTTGCGTACGAGTCGATCTTGTGCACGACCGCGCCCGAGACAAAGTGCGGACCGTGCAGCTCAGTCATGGCCACCAAGAACCGCTCGCTGCGCGTGGTCCAGAGAATGTGCGCCATCTCAGCGACAGAGCACGTGAGGCTCCCGGTCGCCATGACGTGGAGCCCGTCCGCTTGTCGGTGCGTCGCGACAGTGAACTCGCCACCGCCGACAACGACTCCTGTCCGCTTCTTCACGCTCCACGACGCGCTCGCCTCTCGCAGTGCGCGCCAGTCGATACTGCTCGCTGCTCGCTGCACGCGCTCGACGAGCGTGGCGTCCGAGACGCGCACTGGCGGCACCAGCTCTGCAACAGGCCGACTCGAGCGGTGCTGGACGAACTGCTGCTGCGACCGACGCGACGTTGTCGGCACCGACGACGCCGCGTACGACGAAACCCTTGCGTCTGTCGCCGAGTTGCTTCGGGTGCTTCGGCGGTCGTCCTTTGTACTGGAGGCAGCAGCTATCTGTTGTGCTCGGTGTTGTTCGAGCTCCTGGCTGTCGTTCTGGTCCTGCTGACGTGGTCGCGGAGCGAACGCATACGTTGCTCGTCTCGACTCTTTCCTCTCACTGTTGTCTCTGGATGCAACCGCAGCCGAGTCGGCTCGACGCTGTCGTGTGTCGGGTGGCATCAAGATAAGTCGCTGATAGCGCTTTACGAGTACAAGTAGTTCACGTTCGACTTGGCGAGTTGGAGACTGCAGCTTTACGCTGCCGACGTGATGCAGTGGATGCCCCCATACGTGCGAGAGCACACACGGAGTACAAGGAGGTGACGAAGAGACTAGCGGAGGGAGAGAAGGAAAGCGTGGAAATACCGCACGAGGCGAGACGAATGGAGGAGCAACAGAGCGTTGTGTGTGTGGGACGCCACTTTGTCGGTGCTTTGCTAGCGCACATCCGTCCTTCATTGACAACGACGCTGGAAGGAAGGAACGCCGGACATTCGAGCTCCTGTTGCATTTCGACAGATGTTAACAAGAGCTTCAAGCTCGTCGCCAGGCGCGTCCAGATGGGTTCGATCTCGTCTGCTGTCGCTGGAACAACCAACCGCACGTCCAGGGACTGGAGCGACTGGCCCCTTCTGGACACTAAGCGATTGCTTCTTCCGCTCGCGCTGAGAGGATCAACGTAAGTTGGTAACACCTCCAAGAGACCATCGAGAGAAAGCGAAGCGCTTTGACTCGTGTGCGTCTGTCCTCGTTGTGCTGAGGAGTAGCGTGAAATCAGGAGATGAACCACATCCGTGCAAGCGCGAGCTTGAAACAGCGACAATACATACTGTCGTGTGAAGCTCCATCCGTCAATAAAATTGCAATCCATGTCGACAATATAATTGTGAACCAACTTGTTCACCAGCCCGCGGCCTCGGCCTCGGCCTTTGCGTGCCGGTCCATGACGCGTGCCGCAGTAGACGCGAGCTTGATCATGACCGCGTACTGCGCCTGCGTGACTGTGTGGGCCTCGTTGTCGATGCAACAGACAGTGCCAACGACCGACTTGTCCTCCACAATGAGCGGAAAGCCGCAGTAAAAGTTCAGCGCACCTTGCTGCACAGCCTGGAAGCGGTGAAAGCGCACATCCGCGTCCACAAACGGCAGCAACAGCGGCTTGTCCGTCATGATCGCGTGAGCGCAGATTGACTCTTCGCGCGGTACAACGACGTCGCGGAACGCGTCGGTGGACGCTGCGAGAACGTGCACTTCGTTCACGCCGACAAGCGTCACGAGCCCCATCGCACACTCGAGCTCCTTGCACGCGATCGCACAAATCACTTCGAGCTCGGGTGCATTCTTGAGCGCAGCGACGAGCCGCTGCTGGCGGGCGGCGCTCATACGCTGTGCGTCGTTTGCAGGCACGGGGTAGCCCGGGACAGTGTCGTCCGCTTCGCTCGTGTACGCGATCGGGTACGTCCGACTGTCGGCGTTCCCGAGCACACATTCGTCGAGTGCAAACTCGCGGACACACAAGTCGGTCTCAAGTGCTTGGATCACAGTGTCGTCGTCATCATTCGACGCGGTTCGCGGGCATCCGCTCGGCTGCTCGAGGAGGAGCTCTGCGACACGGACAAGTGCCCGCTTCCGGGACGCGTCCTTCGCAGCAATGAACGAGTCGCGCACGAGCCCTGCAAGCGTCGTCGTTGGTGGCGTCGTGTCGGGCGCGTCACGCGTGATTGCACTTGGCGACAAGAGTCCGCCCGGGAGGTTGTCGTAGTGTGCATTGTTCACTCGTCGTATGCACGTGACGCAGACCCGCACGACTGGCCGACGACGCGGCGGTGGCGCCAAGTGCGTGTGCGCACGCTCAATCGCTTGTGTATGCGAGCACTTGGTGCAGACGTAGTAGCCACAGAGGTGGCACCGCTGTTGCTGTGTCTTTGTCCGTGTCCGTGCGAACAGCGGGAGCGCTGTCGTACAACAGATACAGTGGGCGTTCGGTGGCGCGAACGCCTTGCTGTCGACAAACACTTGGGCGCCAAGCCGGCGTCGCTGGACAATCACGGGCAAGCTGCACGTCGCTTTCGCGAGCTTCAACAGCCGCGCTTTCACTGTGCGCTTGCGTGCGTAGGTGTGATCAAACAAGCGCCCGACCTTGGTGCACAAGCTGCTGCTGCTGCTTGTCGACAGCGCAGTAAACTGCGCGTAAAACACGACCCAGACGAGCTTCCGGCGTGGGTCCGCGACGACTGAGTAGCCGGCCGCGAGCTCCTCGAGCTGGTTTGACGTTGGCGCGTGCGTGTCCGCGAACACGTCGCTGGGACAGAGCGAGTGCATTGTGAGCACGAACTTGGTCTGGTCTGGCTGCGGCTGGAAGAGCTCGAGGAAGCACCAGTGTTCGTCACGCGCCAGAACGTGCGCTTTCGCAAACGTCGCGGTCTTGACCGTGAGATCAAACATCCGAGTGCGCTTGTCGCGAGCGTCGCTGGTGCTGTTGGCGACAGCGTGGCGTGTGTTTACGCGGTGCACGACTTCGCCGGAAGCAAAGCTCGCACCATGGAGCTCCTTCATTGCTGCAGTGTACCGTGTGCTCGAGGTCGTGCACAGCACGTGGTACATCTCTGTGACGGAGCACGCGACACTGCCGGATGCCATGACGTGGTACACCCGGCCGCTTCGGCGCGAGTATAGCCCAAAGTCCCCAACGCTGTTGTGCTTGTCCCAGACAGAGCTCCGTGCACAGAGCGCGTCCCAGTCGATCGTACCTGCCGCCTGGCGTGCGAGCGCCACGAGGTCCGAGTCAGCGATCCGCAGCGGCGGCTCGTTGCTGCGAGGCGGTGAAGAGTGTGTGCGGCGCCGCTGCGACGAGCTGCGGGTCGTGCGCCGAGAGCGGGACGACGTCGCGGTCGGACGACGCTCCTCGAGCAGCGGCCGCGGAGAGTGGAGGACAGCCGGTGTGTTCAGGTTTGCGCTGTCGGCTCTGTTGCGGTCGTCACTGTCCAGGAAGGCGGTTGTGGGGCCTCGGAGCGTTCCATGATGGCTGTCGTTGTCCGCGATCATTGGTTGGTCGCGCGCCATCTTGCCGGTCAACGCAGTTGATCGATCGAGGAACGAGCTGGTGGCTCGGTGGTCTGAACGAGAATGAGCGCCGCGCAAAGCGGCGCCACCGTCCACGAATGAAGAACAAACGTTGAGCTTGAGCGGACACTGGCGGCAGTTGTCTTGGAAATGTTGGCGGCGTTCCAACGGATCCAAAGAGGTGTGACCCACATCGACACCAAGCAACTTCAACGTTCAGCGCTCACCAGATGAGTCCTGGTTTCAGCAAAGGTGGTGCTGGCCACCGATTCTCACCGGCACAAGTTCTTCCACCTGCAAATGCAAGAGCTCCGCTTCGATCAGAAGCACCACAGCGACGACGGCGGCACTCCCCTCTTGTACTTGAACACGAAGTGCAGCAGAACACCAGTCGTTTGTTACGCTTGCTTTGCTCCCGTACGCGACGTTCCAACCGCCTGCTTCATCGGATCTCGGATCGCGGCAATCCAGTTCAGCCGCATGTTACCATTGACAGTAGTAGACTGCATGAACTTGAGCTGGGCCTGTCGCGTGGTGACAGACGATGCCCACATGCATACACGGACCGCAAGCGCTCTTAGCCCACTATGGGCGTACGAAGGCCCCAATCTGATCTGAAGCGTTTACATGCTTGTAGAAGACTACCAGCTCACTCGTTGCAGATGGTGTTGTCATGCGCTAGCTTGCGAAACTGAAACGAAGGAGGTGGCAGAAGACCCCCACCGTCTTCTGCTTCCCACCAAGAGTCCCTCGACCTTCGACCCTTCGACTCGTCCTTCGCAACGCTCGGCTCGCGCGAGAAAAAGTTACGCCACGATTCATCTTTGAGCTTGGGTTTGTGTGCTTGCGCAGAGGTTCCTGAGTCCTTCGACGGCTTTGAAGCCTGGAATCGGAGGTCGAAGATGCCATCTAGTGGTGCTCCGCGACAAATGTCAACAACATGGCTTCAACATGATCTAATGTGGTCCACATTGAAGTATATGTTTGTTCGAGTCGCTTTCGAGATCGTTTCGTTCGATTCCTCCGGTTTCATACAACTACCAGTCAATTCGCGCGAATTCGAGAGAGGGATCGTCATGCAACACCTGTTGGTGTTGCATGCGGGGCGTCGGACTTCGGGAAGAAGAGGACGCTGGGAGGTCTCTGTCTCTCTTCTCCATGATGTAGCCACCGTAGAGTCCAGGAGCGACGCTAGAGTTGCATGGATGTAGGGATTCGGTCTCACTTCTCAAATGATGTATCTTCCGTTGCTCCTGGCTCGACGCTACCGCTTGGCATTTGTGCTCGACAGAACAGAACCTCGGAGTTGTCGTGGTCAGCTGACTCAATCTCATCATGGACCATTGGGTGCCTACCAAAACTGGCATATCGGCCCGATTAAACTTTGACCAAAAGTTGGCATATCCGTCGACATAAAGGCGGCATAAGATTCGACAAATCGTCGTGAGGCCGAAAAATGTCTGAATAAGCGCCCCCTATCCCTAGCTTTATGTCAGCCTCAGAGCGTGTATCGGCAAAAATTTAGACTCAAAATTTGTAGCAACAGCCAGACAAGCACTCTGGTTGACATATCCGTTTATGCCGTGGCATATCCGCGTTTTGCGCCAAACCGCTCATATCTCCAGAACAGGATTTGAAACGCAAACGCATTCGATACGCGCGAAGCGGAGCGGTCATTTGCGGGCGTGCGCGTCCAGGATCAACGAGATGACAGATGCGATGAGTTGCGGTGCCGAGCGGACAAGGACAGCGCTGAGCAAACAATGGACGCTGCAGAGCGCGAGAATGCGCGCGCGACGACTCCGTTCCGCCGTGCTTCCATGTCACCTAGGCGGGACCCGTGAAATGAGCAGCTCTTCAAGTGCAAGTCGGCTCACTACGACACGCATGCAGTACGCACAACACATGTACACTTTTTGCACCGCAGATGCACACCTCGTAATGCTTGTCTTGTTCAGGAAGTTCATATTGGCGTTGTGTTTGTATATGTAATCCACGCAGAACACAGCGGCGTGTCCAGGCAGCTGGCGTAGTGCCTCGACCTCATTCTCGCACGCCACAGCTTGAGCCGCCTCAAATAGCAGCCATCGCCTCGCGAGGTGGCGCTGGGCGTCGGCAGCGCCCGTACAACGCACCAGCAGCGGTGCGTCGGTCATTTCGTGCCGAAGAAACGAGTGGCGGGAGAGCGCCAGCGCGCCACGAAGGGGGGGAAGTGGTGGCATATCGCCCTATATAAACTACAAGTAATTTGCCCTGGCATATCCGCTGATATGCCAGGGTTTTGGAGTGACTCTTTTTGGAGATTCAATATGCTTGACATAAAAGTTGACATAAAAGTTGACATATGCCGGTGACATATGCCAGTTTTGGTAGGCACCCATTTCAGCGTCGTAAACCGTAACAACTTGTGTGCCGAATAGTTTTGAAGCGGGTGTAGCGACGGCAACGGCTTTCAAGGAGCACCACCAAGTGCTGGCGCGCACACCTGAGCGAAGATGGTGATATGCTCTGCACAGACACCGGACAACTTGGAGCGAAGGCTGCTGAACTGGCAGTTCCCAGAATCCTTCACGCGAGCAAGCCCGTCCGTGTTGATTTGCGTCGTCAAGCTCTCGGTCGTCGATCCATCGTGCTGATCCTTCGGGGGTTCACGCTTGCGGTGCGGTGGCGGCACTCAGACCCAGTCTTAGTTGCTGATCTGCGCTTGCTTTTTTGAGACGAACAGAGAGCGCGCGCGCGGGAGTCGGGAACTCCGGGAGCCATCAGCTCACTTGCTCACACAACCAGCTGTATCGCGCAGGAGGTGGGTTCGGTGGGTTCGGTGTACCACGGTGTGGACCACACCACCTACACAAAGCACCACAAACCAAAAGTGACTCGGCATCATCCGGTCGCGACGCCACTCGCGGGTCCACAACGCAACTGTCGCGCCACAGTGGCACTTATGGACGCGGTCGTGCGAGTGTCGTTGCGGGCACCTCACCTCGCTGTCGCGATCGCCCGCGTGCGCGAAGACGAGTCGCTCGCTCAGAACTCCACCTGCCGCGTTGTCCACACACGCGTCCACACACGCGCCACCTCATGAGCGACCACATCCGCACACGTGCCGCGTCCTCGGGCGCGTCCTCCGCTGCCTCCTCTTCCGTGCACTTTAGCGACCAGCGGCTCGCGTCCATGGCCGCAGACGCTGCTGCAGCGCTGCGTTGGGACGCGCTCGCGCAGCAGCTGCGGCGTCCGTCGTCGCACTGGCGCCGCCGCCGAGCAGCTGTGAGTAGCACAGTCGTGTACACACGCGAAGACCAGCTGTCATTCTCCGTGCTCGCGAGCGCGCTGCTGCCGTGCAGCGTCCAAGAGCTCCGGCTCGTCTTTGACGCGCACACGAGCGAGCAGTTTGCAGACGTCATGCGCGCGTTGAGTCCACGGGACCTGCGCTCTGCCGAGCTCGTGCACGTTGTCGACGCTGCGTCGTCACGTGCGTCCCAAGCCACAAGCGTCCAGAGTACACAGTCGTCCTCCTCCTCATCTGGAACGACAGAAGCGCTTGTCGCGGTCACAGCGCTTACGCTCGCGAGTCCGCGAGTGTTTGCACGCAGTGAGCGCTGGTGCTTTCTCGAACACCTCGTCGACAACGACAACAACAGCAGCCGTGGGTTTACGAAGACGCTCTTGGCGCTGTCACCTGCGGACTGTCTCGCGTGTCCCGAGACGCGACACCGGAGCGTCCGGGACGGCCACGATGTGCTCGCAGGGCTGCGCTTTGAAGAAGCCGTCGCAGGCTGCTCGACCCGCGTGCTCTTCACCGCCGAGCTCTTCTACAACAACGCAGACGCTAGCAGCCACAGTGCGTCCCACCGCCTCGTACGCGCACGGCTGCTTCAGATGGCCGACTGGGTCGACAACGTCGCAGTCGTCGTGCGACGCCGACGGCTGGGGATCCAAGTGCTTGCAGACCGGCGCGTTATACGCGCTGGTAACACGCACTGTGTGTGCTGTCGCCGCTCGTTCCAGCTCTTGGCGCGCAAGAAGAGCTGTGCGCTCTGTGGCTTTACCGTGTGCGAGCGCTGCTCCGTTACGACCCAGCGCGAGACGTGCGCTGCTACGTTTGCGCGCTCGGAACTCACGCTCGTGCGTGTGTGCGAGCTCTGTACGATGCGCGTCGACCAGTGTCGGTACACTATGGTCGGCCCACGGGACCTCACACCAGCCCGCGTGCGAGCAGATGACGACAATTCGACAGTCGTCGGACGACAGTCGTCGACTGCAACGACAGGTGTCGTCCTCACGCAGCTGCTGCAAGAGACAATGGCGTGTGCGTCGGACGCGCGGAAGAAGTCGGTCCTGAGCTTGATCAAGTACCTTGTCGACCAAGAGAACCGCGAGAGTGACGGGAGCCACGCGGTCACGCTCACCGCTGCGAGCTCGGAAGCACAGCACTTTGCTGCTCTCGAAGCGCAGCTGACAGACAAGCCGCTGCCGCTCGACCAGTGCGTGCTCGCGAGTGCCGGCACGCGGGCGTACCCGCTCGCGTACCCTGCTGAACTGGAACGTCCAGTGCTGTTTCCAGTCCCAGCAAGTGAGCAGCAGCGCTTGCAGCTGCTCCGAGACGAACCGTATAGTAGCTGTTTTACTAGTGGGACCCTGCTGGCGACGCTCGCACTGGTCGACGATGTGCCGGAACTCGACATTATCTGCGCACTCGCAGTGAAAGAGATGGCGTGCTCGGGGAGCCTCATTACGCTCGTGGACGAGCAGACCATGCACGTTGTGTCGTCGACGCTCGCAGTGTTTGCGCACAAGACGTTTCCACGCGAGCAAGGCTTCTGTGCGCAGACTATCATGAGCGACCAGCCGCTCTTGGTGCTCCGACCAGAAGCAGATGTGCGCTTTGCGACGATTGCGCCAGTCGCGAACTTTGGTGTGCGCTTTTACTGCGGCTTTCCGCTGTTTGCGCCAGACGGGACGACTGTCGTGGGCTCCATGTGCTGCGTCGCGCACGAGCCCCGCACGCTCTCGCAGTCACAGTACACGGTGATGAAGAAGCTCGCACAGACAGCGTCCCGTGTCGTGCAGCTCCAGGCGCGCACGCACCGCGACCAGCAGCAGCGGCGGCGGCTGCTTGAAGCGAAGAAGAGGCAGCTGGAACGAGAGGAAATGCCGCACGATGCACACCACGCGGGGGTGCGCACCAGTGAGTTGACAGTGTTGGTGTGATGATGTAGGTTGGTGTGTGGAAGTACTGTAATGAATTTCGGAAATTGTGATTTCGAGCATGGACTTGCACGATGGTCAGCTGCTCAAAACGCTGGCAGAGGCGAGAGATCACTTCACGTGTACCAAAGGTACGCGAAAGAAGACATCGCGTGGTTCTTGTGCCCTGATCTGGCGAAATGGCTTCACTTTTATGGCTTGGGTTTGGATTGCTCCAGTTTTTGTCCAGACAGCAGTTCGCAACTGGAGCTCACCACTGTCAAAGGATCCATCCACGAGGCGATCCGCGCATGATCTTCTTCTCCACACTTGCGGAAGCAGCGAGGAACGCAGCAGCGTGAAGTGAAGGCGCATGAAGATGCAACAGGGCGGCCGGCGCGAGCTCAAGCTCAACGTGTCAGCCATAATCACTCAGGAGCAATCTGAACACTTTCGGCGATCATTTTGGGGTATTTTGTCGCACTTATTTTCCTCAAAAAGTGCAGGCTGACCTTCCAATACCGATAGGAAGTTCAGAGAGGGCGGCGCGAAAGCGATGCAAAAAGGATAGGAATCATGCGCGCAGGAGCTACATGAAGCGACGCTCATGGAGCAGAGCCACGGAGTCGGTGGTGTGTTCATGTTCTCGCTGTGAAGAGAAAGTGACGCCGCTTTTCACTGAGAGGGAAGTGATCCACACTGAGTGGCATTCCACTCATGTGGGGTTTCCACCATCACATCATAAATGTTCGCTACTTGTGCGCTCAACTGTATCTTAGACTTTTCATATTTGTAGACTTTTGGACACTTTCCTGACGCGTTCCGTCGTGTGTGTGCAGCAACAACACAACATTTCACCCCTCCCGCTTCAAGCCCGGAATGCACCAGAGTCGCACGCCCGACCTCCGTCCCCACATTGTATCCCGCCTTCTTCGGCTCCCACGGCCACTTGCGCACTTCCCTCTCACACGCTCCGCAGGCGCGTGTGTGCGCGATCGCTTTCTGATCGCTGGTCTTGACACACAGCAGCAGGCCGCGTCACACAAGACAAAGCGCAACGCAAGTGACCGCCGCGTGACCAAGAGCTCAAGTGTGCTGGTTGTTCACCCTCCCCATCCATCTCTTCCCTCCTTTTTGGCTTTCCAAAAGCCAACTCGGAAATCGCCTCGTCGAAGTCGAGCCGCGAGTGAGTGAGTGACGCGAGCGGCTGTCGTTGGCTCGTGAGATCCATCATCCCTGCTACGCTACGCGAGCGAGTGTCGCGCACACAAGGGCGACGCAATCGAAGAAGCCGCCACGCGCCACCACCACCACCACCACACGCAACTCTGGACACCACACACCACACACTACACACCGCTCGCCGTCATGTACGCGCAGAGCCTCCAGAAGCGCGTCGAGAAGCAAAAAGAGCACGCGAACCGGAGCCTCGCGAGCTGGTTCATTGGCAAATTTTCCAAAAAGACCCAATACTTGCGCGACCAAGACGAAGAAGCCGCGCAAGTCGAGCGCGCTCGGCGCCACAACGGCGCCGCGACCACGTCGACAAGCAGCAGCAATGGCAGCGGCAGCGGCCACACACGCGGCAGCCGCAGTACCAACAACAGCCAGACGAAGCCAGGCCGCATCAGCGCAGTCGCTGCCGCGGCCCAGAAACCGCAGCGCCAGCATAGTTTCTTGCGCGCACAGCTGCTCGAAATGAAGCGCGAGTCCGCCGAGACGCTCTTGTCCGTGCAAGCAAAGCGCATGGCCGGCGAGACGGTCGACAGCGCGAGTGTGCGGCTCGGGACGCAGCTTGGGATCGACAACAGCGACGACGAAGACTACGCTTTGGACGACAGTGACGACGACGTTGAGTCGGTCTGTTCCGTCGACGAGATTGATGACGCGCTCGCCGAGCTCAGTGTGGCGGACTTTCGTGCGATTCGCAAAGAAAAGTGGCTCCGGAAGAAGGCAGCAGCTGTGGCTACAGCTACAGCCACAGCCACAGCTACAGCTACAGCTACAGCCACAGCCACAGCTACAGCTACAGCCACAGACCGTGGGAGTGACGTGGCGATGGGGACGCGTACAGAGCGGACGCACAGCAGCAGCAGTAGCCGACGGCGCAGTAGCGCAGACAACGTTGATGACGATGACGACAAGGAGAACGACAGTGTGGCGGCGCTGAACGTGCGCATCAGCCGAGCGACGCAAATGTACGCGGAAGCGCTGAGTCAGATTGACCACGCGCTGCACCCGGACGCGCACCCGGCTGAGCCCCAGCCGCTCTTTCTCGGCACGAAGAAAGGGCCCAAGAGCGAGTGGATCTAGACGTGCGGCAGCGCCTCTTGGTCGACGCCTCGTGCTTTTTATTCGCGTGGCCCTGGGAGGAAGGACGGACGCACAAGAAGGCGTCGGTCGGCTCCCGTTTTGTTATTACTATAAGCGCAGTACACGTAAGTTCAATGTTGTCGTTCGTTCAGGCGTGTGTGTGTGAGTGTGTGGACGTTGGTCGAGTGGAGCGACATAAGGAGGAGGGCGGAGGCGACCGGCTGGGAGCAAGTGAAGGACACACGTTAAGTCGTCACGTTCCGCCCTCTGTGAGTCCCCCCTTTCCTCCGAGTGACAGGTGACGGGGCGAAGGTCGCGACCGCGTGCTTGAGTGGCGTGGCTGCCGTAGACGAGGAGGGTGCGCACGTAGGTCGGCTCGCTGATTGGCGCCACACCCACACACAGACACGACACCATCATGTGGATCCGTTCAAGTTGACCGTGATGCAATAGACACGATCCTCCCTCATTTTAGTCACTATCGATTGTCTCGTATCATTTCTCGCTTGAAGCTTCAGGTTCACTCCCCACCACCTTGACCAGCAGCTCCAGTGCTCGAAATGTCGCGCCACCGCGACGTGCGCAACCGCGCGTACTCGTACGAGGACGAAGGTGCGTCCTCTGCAGTCTCACGCCTCTCTGGAAGGCGCTGACTGACAGCCACACACGTGCTGCAGACTATGACGACGACTACTACGACGACACCCCAGCGTCGCCCAACTCCAGTGCGTCCGTCGCTCAGCCTCTTGTCGCTTGCTGCTTCTCCCGTTCGCCCTGCTCACAGCCGCTTTAACTACAGATGAGTTTATGTACCGCCGCGACTCGCCGAGCCACCACCAGTCGGTCTTTGCGTTCGTAGAGCAGCCAGCTGCGCCAGCCGCTAACTCAGACGACTTGGGTACTTACTGCGCTACTGTATGCCTGTGCGCCACTGTGTGTACTACTGACGTTCTATACGTTGGCTGGGAGCAGAGCTGCTTGCGCTCATGGTCCCGCAAGTGACCGAGACGCTCGGGAGTCGGTTCTCGCCCCAGCAGATCACCGACGCACTCCGCATCGCCAACTACGACGTCGACAAGACGGTCGTGTCGCTGCTAGAGAACGCCAAGACGTCGTCCGCTGCACGTGGGAACCTCCCGCTTCAGATTACGATCCCACGCTTGGAGACGGTCGCACTGGCGCTCAGTACCGACAGCAAACCGGCCGCGAAAGCGTCGGCTGATGTGATTATCGGTGACGTAGACGACGACGCACAGCTCGCCACCACGAAACCACAGCGCGAGAAGCGGCCGACCGAGTCGGTACCGACCGTCGCGCCTGCGCAGACGCAGTTCTCGGCGGCTGAGAAGAAAGCGTTCGAACGCGCCGAGCGGCAAGCGCAAGAGACGTGTCTGAAGCTGTCGGCGGACGAAGCGAGTGCGAGTGGGAAGACGAAGATCAGCATGGTCGTGATTGGCCACGTGGACGCGGGAAAGAGCACGATCACGGGCCATTTGCTCTACCGTCTTGGGTACGTGAGCCAGAAGCTTATGCACAAGTACGAAAAGGAGTCACGGGAGGCCGGGAAAGCGTCGTTTGCGTACGCGTGGGTCATGGACGCGGACAACGACGAGGTGCGGGTCCAATGAGCCTTGGGGTTGTCGTAGGATGACGTCGACACTGACGCTGTTGGTACCAGCGCTCGCGTGGTGTGACTATGGACGTGGGTACGAGCTACTTTGAGACACCGACGAAGCACGTGACGCTCTTGGACGCTCCGGGCCACCGCGACTTTATCCCCAAGATGATTGCTGGTGCGTCGCAAGCCGACGTTGCGGTGCTCGTCGTTCCGGCTGCGACTGGCGAGTTTGAAGCTGCGTTCGAGAACTCGGGCCAGACAAAGGAGCACACGCTGCTCGTACGGAGTCTCGGCGTCACGCAAATGGTCGTCGCCGTCAACAAGATGGACGCGGTGCGTAGATGGATGTCGCCTCGCCCTGTCGCGGGTTACGACAGCCAAGCCGACTAACAACACGGTCGTTCCTCTTCTTTCTCGACCACACCTTCGCGACAGACTGGCTGGGATCAGACGCGCTTTGACGCGATTGTCGCGTCGCTCACGACGTTCCTCCAGACGTCGGGTTTCCGGCTCAAGAACCTCTGGTTCGTGCCGCTCAGCGGCATCACAGGCGCGAACCTCGACAAGAAGATCGACGCGAAGGACTGTGCGTGGTACACGGGCCCGACGCTCGTCGAAGCGATCGGTGCGTGTGTGTGAATCGTATGCTGGGATGAGTGAGGGACGACGGACCGCGAACGTGTGATTCATTCGCTTTCTTGGACGAGCGCAGACCAGTTTGCGCCGCCGCAGCGTCAGATCGCCAAGCCGTTCCGGATGAGCGTCTCGGACGTGTCCAAGTCGATGAGTCTCGGCCAGACGATCTCGGGTCGCGTGTACGCTGGCGCCGCCATCGTGGGCAACTCGGTGCGGTCGTTGTTTCATGCCATGTGTGTAGAGAGAGTGGGTGGCGCTCGCTCACTGGACGTTGCGCTGCTGTGTGTGGGCTTGTGTGTCGGCGCCAGTTCCTCCTCATGCCGATCGGCCTTCCGCTCACAGTCAAGGGCATGGAGCAGAATGGCAAGACGGCGCCGTTTGCACGCGCTGGCGACGCTATCGACATGGGCATCACGGGGATCGACCCGAGTGCGCTCAGGTGCGACGTTCGCCCCTTCTTCTGGCTCATGGTGGGTCACTATGGCGAGCTTGAGCTAACGAACCGACACAATCTGCGTCCCACACAGCACTGGGAGCATTCTGTGCTCGATCCCGTCGCCTGTGCGTCTCGCTCGTCGCTTTGAAGCCAAGATCATGACGATGCCAGCGGTCGAAGTGCCGCTCGTCAAGGGCACGTGCGTGACGATCCATATCCACCACGTCGACGAGCCGGTGAACATTACGCGTCTCATCAGCATCCTCGACAAGAGCGGCGACGTGGCGAAGAAACGCCCGCGCTGCATCACGCGCGAGAAGTCAGCAGTCGTGCAGATCACGTGCCAGCGGCCGATCTGCCTCGAGGAGTTTGCCAACTACCGCCAGCTCGGCCGCTTCACGCTTCGGGATCGCGGTGTGACGCTCGCAGCTGGGATCATCACCGAAATCCTCGCGTAGAGACGTCTTAAGGGCATTTTCGAGCGGTCGGGACCAGCACTCGTAAGCGAACTGAGCTAAGCTGAACCGAACCGAACTGCTACCACCAGTGTTGGGTTGTTGTGCAATCGAGCGCCTTCCATCCTCCAGCTGCTGGTTCCTACTCCTTAAACGCTGCGAGCTCGCCGTCTTCCTGGAGCTGCTGGACAATGTCGAGGCCGCCAATGAGCTCACCACGCACGTACATTTGCGGGTACGTAGGCCAGTTCGAGTACTTCTTGAGCCCTTGGCGCACGGCGTCGTCGCTCAAGATGTCAAAGTAGTCGTACTTGAAGCCCTCAGCGTTGAGGAGCGCAACGAGCGTGCGGCTGAAGCCACACTGCGGGTTCTGCGGCGAGCCTTTGATGAAGACCATGACCGGTGCCTTGTTGATCAGCTGCTCGTACTTGTTCTCACGCTTCTCTTTCTTGGCGACGCCGAGCTGCTCGCTCAAGTCGCCTTCCTCCTGGGAAACATACCGGTAAATGGGTCGGTAACCGGTAAGTGGGTCGGTAAGTTCCACGGATCTGACAACAGCACTGTCGCCTCTCCCAAGCACCGCAAAGTCGCCAATCACACGCACCGCCATCTCGTTGAGAATGTCGAGACCGCCGATGAGCTTGCCCTTGACGTACAGCTGCGGATACGTGGGCCAGTTCGAGTACTTCTTGAGCCCTTGGCGCACTTGGTCGTCGCTCCGAATGTCGAACGTACTGAACGCGATCTGGTGGTCACGCAACAGTTTCACTGCTTTCTTACTGAAGCCACACCGAGGGTCTTGCGGCGTCCCTTTCATGAACAGCAGCACGGGCGCCGAGTGCAGGAGTGCACGCAGGCTCTCGTGGAACGCTGCTTCGCCTGCTTCAACGTTCTTCTTGAGCCCAAGCTCTTCGACGATCGAGCCCTCAGACTGCACATGTCGTCCATACACCACCAGTCATTCAGTATGATACCGGTACAACCGGTTTTTTTATGACGTAATCGACCAACGTCAAGCCGCACCTTCATCTCTTTGAGAATGTCGAGGCCACCAATCAGCGCGCCGTTCACGTACAATTGCGGGAACGTCGGCCAGTTGGAAAACTGCTTCAAGCCTTGGCGCACCTAGTAACGAGCCAATCCGTCAACATTCGAGCCAATAAAACACATCCATACCGGTACATACAAACACAGTCAGTGGTGCTACAGTACTTGATAAGCACGTACCTCTTCGTCGTTCAGAATGTCAAATGTGCCAAACTGGATCTTCTCTTCGTTCAGGAGCGCAACGACCTGGCGACTGAACCCGCACTTGGGCTCACTGGGGTTCCCCTTCATAAAGAGCATCACAGGCGACGCACTGCCCACCACACAAGCGTCTCGTCACACATTATAACTCACCCACCACCACCCAAACACCCAAATAAGGAACGCACTTGATGAGCTTCTTGAGACGGTACTCGAGCGCTTCGTCGATGCCGCTCGCAGTCGTCGCGGTCGGTGCGCTGCCGTTGCTGCTACCGTCCGTGCCGCTCGCTGCGGCGTCAGCCGCTGCCTTCTTCGCGATGCTCTTGCTGAGCACGTCGACGCGCTTCGCGAGCTCGGCGACGTTCGCGCCTTCGAGTTTCTCGAGCACACTGCGGCCCTGTGCTACAACAAACGTAGGCACGACCGCGATCTGGAAGCGCTCCGAGAGCTCTGGGAGCTCTTCGGCCGCGACTTTGAGGAACCGGATGCGCGGGTGCAGCGTCGCGAGCTGGCGCACGACCACGTCGATCTGGCCGTTCGGACGGCACGGCTCGTGGAAGTCTGCCCAGAAGAACGCGATGCTCAGCGTCGACTCGCGCGCCGTGAGCTCGTCGAACTGCGCGGCGTCCTGCACGTCCACGACAGTGCCCGTGGTGATGTTCGCCATCCTGGAATGGAGCTGATTGTGGTGGTGGTGACAGAAGGCTCGCTCGTGGAGGCGAAGAAAGCAAAAGTGAGCAAAAACCAAGGGATATAAAAGGCTCACCAAAAAGCATTTATAGAATGCATACAGATTTCCAGTTGTGCGAGACTGTCGATAATGTTGGGATAATTCCGCATGGTGTCGCCTCCTCATCAACATGTTGCTTGCATACGCTCAGCGTATCGCCACCATCGGCGTTTATCTTGCTGTCTTACAATCACTCTCAATCTACCGTCTCCTCTCACTTGCTTCTATCGACTTCTTCTCGCGGATGCTGCTCCAGCATCACGAACGACTCCTCTAACCCCACAGCCAGCGCCGCCAGAGGGACCGCTGCTCTATCGTCCTGCTCTTCCTGCGTCACCACTGCTCGTCCGCTCTCGCTACTCTTGCTACTCTTGCTGTTCTCTCCATTGTCGGCCTGTTGCGGCCACCGTGGCTGCGGCACCGCTGCTGAAAGCCGCATCGACGCCCCCATTTCTTCAGCTTGGACGTGCCACATGGACGAGATAAAGTACGTCGAACTCGGCGTACTTAACTCGCCCATACCTGCACCAGTCTGGAGCTCGAGCATCACGTAATCACTCTCCGACGACGCGGTCGACAGCGACGACTGCGAGTCAGTCACGTGGCCGACCACGCGCGCCATGGGAATGACGGACGCGTCTGCGACTGTGTCGTTACTCTGCGTCTTGTGTGGCACAGCTGCAAACGGCAGCGAGGGGCTCTCGTTGTCGTGACAGACCTGCTGGTAGTTCGCTCGCCTGTCTGCTCCTCGCCACGTGTACTCGCGCTCTTCAACCAGCGCCGACGTACTGTGCGCCATCGTCTTGCCGTCAAACACGCTGTCTTCTTTCCGAGGCGGTGGCACGTACACGGACTTGCTCAGAGCGTACGACGACGCAAGCGCCAGCAGCGACGAAGCTTCCGACGCTGCAGGGACGCGGGTCACAGCGCCGTCGACGTGCAGCGTCGGGAACACGAGTGCCATGGGCGCCACAGGCTCTGGCGATACGTTCGGGTGGATCTCGGGCCGCACGTGGATCGTCGTGGCGCCTGGCACTTTCTCGAGTGAGATCACGTGCAACACGAGCACCTTCTCAGGCTGGTCGAACGTCTCTTGGAGTGCACGTCGCAGGACAGCGTCCGAGCTTACAGAGACGTAGCGCTTCAAGCGAGGCATGGACGCTGGTGCTTGTGGGCGATTCGCTAGCTGCTGGCTGTTGTCGCCGTCTCGCTTGTCTTCGTCGTCTGGACTGTGTGTCTCTTCGTCGTTGTCGCTGTCGTTGTCGTTGCTGTCGGTCGTCAGCTGCATGACCAGCGCAATACGCATCGCGTCGCCTACGCGGTCGCGCGCCACGCGCCGCAGGAACGTGAGCCCCACAGCGTGGAGGTACCAGGCGTCGACAGGTACGGGCTCAGCGCCCGCCTCCTCTGGAAACGTCACGAGGCACGACGACTGCACCACATCAGCGCTCGGGGGCCCGCCGCCCATGAGGTGTGAGGTGTTTTACTGCTCGTGCGTTGTGTGTTGTGTGTGCTTGTGCTGCTATTGCGTGTGGGAAGGAAGGAGGTGACGCGGCAGGTGCACGCACACGCGACCTGGTCGCTCAACCTCGGTGTTCTCGACCTTCTCGCTTGTCTGTAATAGACGCTGCTGAATTTGTTCTTTTTTGAGAAGACCAAGAGTCAATTTGATTAAAGGGGATGGATTCCTACAAAAAACATTCAGAAAGTAAAGGGAGGTAGGAATCTTGCTTTGCGACAGTTTAGAAATTATGCTGCTCGAAAGGATCAGTAAGTGTACTTTCACTTACACTTCGAAAAGTTCGGTTATTTTTGCTTTCGGTAAAGTGCGTCTTGAACCGCTGGCCCGGTCAGGACGGTCCCGAAGTCCGGTCCAGCTCGGCGGTTCGCATTTGTAATGATGAAGAAAGAGAGGGACACCACTTGCTTGGATGGCCCCAGCAGCGCCGCACTGTTGCCCAACCACTCATTTGGCCGCGCATTTGTACGCTGAGCCAATCGCGTTATTGTCGCTTTCATCATCGGAATCTCTCAACATGGCGGAAGTTGCTACGGAAGTGAAGCTCTTTAACAAGTGGTAGGTGCCGACGCTGTGCGCTCTTGTGGATGTGCATGCCTGCGAATGTGTGGGGGAGAGTGTGTGTGCAGTGGCGTCCGTCACCGGCGATTCCCACGGTCTCTGTCGAGACGTAGCGACATCGTCCGTCCCGAGTGTCGTCTTCAAACCCAACAGCTACAGAGGTCGATGACCATCATGGCGCCTACGACAGCGCGTCTGGCGGTTAAATAACCTCACGTCAGCTTACAACGAGAGTCAGCGACAGCAGCAGCAGCTCAGCAGACGACGCCACCGCCCACGCACCTCTCCCCTCTCTAAACGCATACACAATGCGCGTAACGCTAACGTGTGCGTGTCGTCTGCACGCTCTCTAGGTCGTACGATGACATCAGTGTCAACACGGACTTCTCGCTCGAGGACTACATCGCCGTGAAGGGCAAGGCGGCGACGTTCTTGCCGCACACGGCGCAGCGGTACCAGAAGAAGCGGTTCCGCAAGGCGCAGTGCCCGATCTCGGAGCGCCTCGTGAACGCGCTCATGCGCAAGGGCCGCAACTCGGGCAAGAAGGTCAAGGCCGTGCGCATTGTGCGCCACGCGCTCGAGATTATCCACCTCTTGACGGACAAGAACCCGCTCCAGGTTGTCGTTGAGGCCGTGATCAAGTCGGGCCCGCGTGAAGACTCGACGCGTGTCGGCTCGGCCGGTGTCGTGCGTCGCCAGGGCGTCGACGTGTCGCCGTTCCGCCGCGTGAACCAGGCGCTGTACCTGCTCGCGACCGGTGCGCGTGAGGCGGCGTTCCGTAACGTGAAGACGATTGCTGAGTGCCTTGCGGACGAGCTCATCAACGCGTCGAAGGGCTCGTCGAACAGTTACGCTATTAAGAAGAAGGACGAGATTGAGCGTGTGGCGAAGGCCAACAGATAAGCGCCCAGCGATGGACGCTGCTGCTGCGTCGAGACTGCGGCCGCTGTCGTTGTTCGAGCAGCTCTTGCTAGTCGAAGAGCTGCAAAGGATGACGATGATCACGGACGCGACTCGAGGCGGCGGCTGCTGGTGCGGACAGGCGACAACGCGAGTCGTTGGGGTGCCTGCACACGCGAACGAAGATGGACTGTGGTGGTTCCTCATGAGACGGGCGAGGAGGAATACAAGAAGCGATCCGCCGATTTGTTGAGAGCAAGCGATTCGACAAGTGTTGGGTGTTCCGTTGCGTTTGCTGGTCTGTGGCGTGGGTAGTGACTGGAGGGCTAAGGTGGTGGCAGGAAGAGTGATGGTCTGTCGATAATTGCTGCGCACATGGGAGCAACAAAACCCCACCAGCTACTCGAGGACGCCATCGAGCTCGACGTCGGTCTTCCCCGCCTTGAGCTGCTTGATGATGTGCTTGAGGCGGTTTACGAGCTCGCTCTCCGAGTTCTTGTTCGCGTTGTTCGTGATGAGCTTGACACGCGACGCGTACGCAAGCGACGTCTGCGTCTCTTCCTGTTTCGGGAATCGATCATCCAGTTGACAAAATCAAGGGAGGGCGTAAGTGAGCAGCCAACGGGGCAAGTGCTGCTGCGGACGGAGCCACCGCACCTGGTTGTAGTCGGCTGGGGAGATGTTGACAAACATGAGCTGCACACACACGCAAGCAAGGGGGTCAGACTACCGCCTCAAGGCAGCCACGGACGAACTACTGCCACCAACCCACCCACCGTCTTGGCGTTCCCACCCAGCGAGTCCTGCATGAGCTGTGTGAGCTTGTTGTTCCGGTACGGAATGAACTTCTCGTTCGTCGACAGCGCCGAGATGACGTCGCCAAGCGCTGTGTGCGCACACCACACACACTGTCAATAGCCGCCATTATCAAGCGTGACGCCACCACCCGCGCTAGTCATCACCCACACGCACCACTGAGGCTCTTGTTGATCGCTTGCGCCTCTTTCAGACGCTCAGCAGTCGCTCCCGTCTTGCCAGCCCTCTCCGACCCCGCGAGGTCGACGAGACTGAGCTTGCCGGTCGTCGTCGCTTTCGTCGTCTTGTTGTAGCTCTCGACGAGGAGCGAGAAGACCGAGTGACTGCGGCTCGACTCGGCGTTCATCTTGGTCGAGCCCACTTGGCGCTTCTTGTTGGCGCTCTCAAAGAGCTTGAGCGCTTGGTGCGGCGACGCACACGCTTTCACGACCGCGTTCTGGACAAACACCATGCCCTTGTCATTCTTCTTGATCTCGAGCTTCCCATTCCCGCCTGCTGCTACAGCTGACTCACGGTCGTGGCCTGCGTCGACGAGGTGGAGCAAGTCAATGAGCGTGTCGTTGTAGAGCTCGAGCATGGACGCATAGAACGTGATGGTGTAATTGCTCCGGGCTTCGTCTGCGAGTCCGTACAAGTGCGCGATCGCCCGAGGTGTGAGGCCTGGGAGCGCATCGGACCCTGTCATCGTGAACGTCTTCCCCGACCCGGTTTGGCCGTACGCAAAGATGCACACGTTGTAGCCGTCAAGCGCACTCTGCATGAGGTTCTTCGTGTCTTCAAACACCGCGTCCTGGGAGCTCGCAGGCGAGAAGACCTGGTCAAATGCGAACGGCTTCGGTCCACGCGCAGTCTCGAGCTCCAGCGCGTACTCGTCTGTGAACGTGACGCACGAAACGCAGCCGCGCTCAAGCTCGGAACTGCTCATCGGCCGACAGCGCGCGAACACGCGGATCTTGCCTTTCATGTCTTCGATCTGGTTGTAGTACTTCTTGCGCAAGAGCTGCTCCTCTTTGTAGCTCGCTTCCAGCTTCACGAGCTGCGTCTTGGCGACTGCGAGCTCTTCGGAGACACCAGCGGCGGTTGCAGCCTGGGTCTTGAGCACCGCGACTTCGTCTTCGAGCTTCACGAGCTGCGACGCTTTGCTGCCGAGTACTGCGAGCTCTTTCTGGGCTTGGGCGGATTGGTCCTGGAGCGTCGCTGTCTTGGTCTGCGCGGCCTGAAGCTGCTGTGTGAGCGTCGCAATGTCCTTCTTGAGGCTCTTCTCGGCGTCCTCGAGCGCGTGTTTGTGCTTCTTCTCCAAGTCGGCGACCTTGCGCTCGAGCGCAGCTGTGTTCCCAGCCCCACCGCCACTACTGGCGCTGCTAGTGGTGGTAGTGGCGAGCTGGGACTCGGCTTTCGCAAGCGCATTCTCGAGCTGCGTGATCCGGACTTTGTCGGCCTTGGCACGCGCTTCCAGCGCTTTGAGCTTCTGTTTCGACTCGTCGACGGCTTTGATGGTGGTACCCGCTGGCGTCTTTGGCGGACTCAAGCCAACACTCTCGCTGACGTCTGGTGCGTCACTTGGCGTGGCTTTCGTGTGGCTACCAGCACCAGCTTTCGGCTTCTTGGATGGCGATGAGCCGGGTGTCTGCGGCGGCAGTGGCCGCTTCGGTGCCGCTTTCGCCTGCGGCGTTGGCGGCTTGGCTGCGGCTGCGAGGACTACGCGCTCAAGCTCCAGCTTGCGTCGCTCGTCGCGCGCTTTCAGCCGCTGTTCGCAGTCGGCGAGCAGTGCGTCGAGCTGCTTACGGAGTACGACGCATCCTCGCGCAGGCGGCAAGCGGCTGGCTTCGCTCGCTGCGCTCTGGAAGCCTGCGACCTCGTCTCGCCGGCTCGCGTGCATCCGCTTGAGCTCGTCTACGCATGCATCGCTCGCTTTGAGGTACGTCTGGTAGCACTTGGCTCTGTCGCCACAATTGAACTGCGCTCTGCCGTGCTCCACTGCGTCGCGTACGATTGCAACGAGGTGGAGACAGGACATGAAGTCTTCTTTCTCGCCCGGGCTCTCGCTGTCCTGGGAGTCCACTGCGTCCTTTGCGTCCGCTTCCGTCTCGAAGTCGTCGTCGCCGCCATTGTCGTCTTCAGTCACGTCGCTTTCGTCGACGTCAGCGTCGTCGAGAGCCTCGCGGGTTCGAAGCGTAGCTCTTGATCCATCCGAGCTCTGGCGCACCTCACTGTCGCCGTCGTCGTCGCTACTCTCAGCGTCCTCTTCGTCGTCAAAGAACGTGCTTTGACTAGCTCGGCGCTTCACTCCCGTCGACTCATTAGTCGACGTCTGCTGCTTGCCACCGCTTCGTAGCAAGCAACTGTCGTCGCTGTCGCCATTGAGCTCCATGAGCTCGAGGTGCAGTCGCAGCTGTTCAATATGTGTCTCGAGCGTAGCTTTCTCGGCTTTGCGCGCTTCGATCTCGCGTATGAGGTCCGCGATCGTCGTCTGCAGCTCGGTTCGTTGCTTCTCCAGCTCGTCTGCCACGTCCTCTCGCTGCCTCTCAGCCTCGACACGAGCTGCGTCGTTGGGCTCTGAAGCCTCCGGAGCAGCTCCGATTCGTTCACTCCTGTCCACCACAGACGCGGACAGCACTGTCTCCATCGTGCCTCCGCTCTGCACGTCATGGACGACACTGGAAGGCTCCCGATCCAGCTCATGCATCTCTGCATCGACAGCCTCGCGAGCCTTTGTGACACGCGCGAGCTCCTGTCGGAGTCGTTCGACCTCCCTCTCGAGCGCTGATGTGGTGTCTCTGCTCACTGGACGAGAGTCCGACACTGAGGACGAGAAAGACGACGACGACGACGCTGGTCGAGAGTCGTTGGTTCGGCTCGTGTCGTCTTCGTCGATCGCTGTCGCCTCTGTCGCGCGAGTGCTGCTCTTGATCGTCGAGTCGCTGAGTGCCTGCCACTGAGCGACTGCTTCGACCTTCACGACCACCGAGTGGTGTCGGCTCTTGAGCTGTGCGACGTCGTGTTTCTTGGCGTTGTACGCTTCCTCCGTCGCCTTGAAGAGCAAGTACAGGTCCTTTACTTGCGCCTTGTCCTCGATCGCCGGCTCACGACTGTGCGCACGCTGGAATTCGGCGAGCCACGTCTTGATCGCACCTTTCGCAGCGTTCTTCTTCGCCAGTAGCGTCTCAAGCTCGGCTTTCTCAGCCTTCAAGTGCGCCTTCGACCGCAAGACGTCGGCACTCAGTTCGCGAGTGCGCTCGACTTGGCTCTTGTACTCGAGTTGCGCGAGTGTCAAGGCCGCGAACGCGTCTGCACCGGTTTGCTTGTCCGTATCCTCCTTACCATCACCATCTCCAGGGTCCGTCTGGCTGTCGGTCGTGGCTGTCAGTGGGACTGTAGTCATCGTCTCTGCTGTCGACGTCATTCGAGGCGTCACGACTGGTGCAAGCTCGAGCGCTTGAAGCACACACTCGAGCGCATCGCCCACTGCTGCGCGTTCGACAGCAGCGAATCGCTCGCGCGCCTGGGCGAGCTGGCGCTCCAGTCGGCTCTCACGCTCCACGGACGCACGCGTCACCTGCTCGAGTGCTTTGATGTGCGTCGCAAGCGCTCTAGTCTCGCGCTGTACTGTCGCCTGCTGCGCCATGTCGACGACACGGTTCACAACTGCGTCGAGACACGCGTGCGTCTCTCGCTCGGTTTCGAACGCAGCTTGAATCGTGTGCACACGGCGCACGAACGCCTTCTCTTTCACGGCCACCTCTTTGCGCAGCTGCGTGAGCTGGGCCATCGCACGCATCGACTCGCTCTTGGCGTCTTCCCACGTCATGAAGAGCTCGTTCCGGAGCTGCTCGAGAGCAGTGTGCTTGTCGTGTTCATGCACCTGCGTCTCACGTCGCAGTTCAAGTGCGACGAGTACGTGACAGTGCGTCATTGCGTCTTCATGCGCCTGTAGACAGCGCTCTAGGCGCTCTCGCCACTGCTCCCGTTGTTGGTTGTGTGCTGCTGTCTCTGCAGTGTAGAGCTCTTGAAGCGCCTGCTTCTCACGTTGTGCCTGGGCGTCCTTCTCTGCGCTCGTGCTCGCGAGCATAACGAGCTTGCGCTTCTCGTCCTGGATCTTGCGCTTCGCCTTGTTCCGAAGGTCGCTCAAGCGTGACTCGTAGTGCACCTGTGTTTCCTCCTCGATCGCTTTGTATTGCGCCATGATGTGCGCGACTTTGAGCGCTTGCTCGTCTTTCATCGCGTGCATGTCGGCCACGACTTTCGCGAGGTGCGCCTTTGCGAGGGCGACAGGAATGTAGCTCTCCTCTTCCTCCCCGCGTGCTGGCGGCGGCGTTGTGTCAGTGCTGACCGCAGCAAGGACTTTGCCAAACTGGAAGTCCTGGACGCAAGCCAGTGGCATCGGCGCGACCGGCACCGCCCTCGCTTTCGGTCGAGGCGAATTAACTCTTGCAGTGCCGTCGTGGACCACACTACCAGCGTCGTTGTTGTTACGCTCATCGCCCTTTGTCGCGTGTTTGGCGGGTTCGTCCGCGGCGTTCTGATCGTCGACTGTCGTTGCGGTTGCGTCGAGTGCTGGTTCGGCAACCAGAGCAGTAGAGTCGGTGGCACGCGATAGCAGCGCTGCTGTGGTATCTGCGTCACTCTCGTTGCCGTCCTCTTCTCGAAGGAGCATCGTCAGAGCTCGCAATGCAGTGGCCAGTGTTTGCGGCCGCCCTATTGATTGCTGCTATGATCGGGCGAGGTCTAACGAGGAGCAAGAGGAGGAGGTGCGTGCGCCAATTTGACATGCAAGTTGAAACGGCGCAGGCGAAATTGGTGTATGAAGCGGCGTGGATATTTTTGACACATCGGTAATTTTGGATCGGTTGATTTTCGACAGTGTGGCTTATCATGTGTTGTGAGCTTGAGCAGTTGCAGACAATGGACATAACGACAGCGCCTTCCAGCGTGACGCCACGCACAGATCGGGCGAGTCTCGCACGTCGCCGGCAGCAGATCCATCGCACCAAAGAAGCCAGCAGCAGTGTCCAACCGCTTCACGCTTGCGCTCCTGTCCATCTCAAAACGACCTCCCAGAAGAAGGCTGCCTGCACACCATCATCACTTCCAGCGCCACCAACAACAGCCAGACTGATACGAAGCACCTACCGCCCAGATATCACGGCTCCAGTCGAGCCGAACGTCGCCCTGTTAGTGCACGAGGTGCTGCAGCGACCGCACCACGGTGACTTGAGCGACTACCTCAAGAGCGCCAGCAAGGAACAGCTCTTCGACCAAACGCTGTGCCTCGCACAGCACGCGCTCGAGGTACTGCTGGGCGACTCTGGACACTCGTTGCGTATGCGCAGATGGCAATAGCTGACACTGGACGCATGAACGGTGTTTCGTTTGAATTCGCGCAGACGAATCGTGCCCACCAAGCGTTGTGCGAGCGATTCGAGCAGGAGCTCGCAACGCTTCAGTCTACGAGCGCAGCTGTCGCGAGCGAGCTCTTACAGGCGAACCACTCGGTTCGCGAACTCGAGGTGCGCGTACTGGGCCGTCACTTGAGTCTGGCGACTGATTGCGCTTCAGACTTCAAGCCCAGGTTGATGGAGACCGTGTGGTCCACTGCGCTGTTGTTGCTACGTAGCGTGAGAAAGTCGAGCTCTTGCATCGCATGGCGGTCGGTGAAGACGCGTACAAGGCGCTGCTGGTGTGGGGCCGGTATGGCGAGTGTGTGAGAGAGGATGGCGACACTATCGGGTCACTGTTTGTTCGTGGTGCACTCACTCTACGAATGGATATGACGTCGTCATTCGAACAGAGAGAACGACGCAAAGCGAAAGGACACGACACAGCAACTGAATGAGCAGCAAGAGGCGCTCAATGCCGCTGTGAGAGCGCATCGGAAGCAGCGCGAGCAGCTCGAAAGCGTCGCTAGGGAGCTCCAGCGTGCGACTTCGCGCGTGCATGAGATGCAGAATGAGGTACGCGTGGCGGATCGTTGATACCGTACGTATACTCCGTCTCTGAGCTCTGGTTGCCACGTTAGAACACGGGGCTTCGGCATCTGCTGGTGCGTGCACTCCCGGCTCAGCAGCCCATAAAGAGTCACGAGTGATCGTCGCTCATACGTACCGCAGGAAGGGCTCAAGACCGAACTGGAGAGCGTCGAACACGAGGTGAAAGAAGAACGACGCGAGAACAAGGAGCGGTCGCGCGAGCTGCAGCAGAAGGAACACGAGTACGCCGACGTGGTGGTGACACTCTAGTGCTGAAGAAGACCTCTCACTCACTATGAAACTGGCTCATCAGTGCGACCGACAACGCTTGTTGTCCCAGTCTGCAGCAGCTACAGAGCGAGATGGAGGACGTGAGCAGCCACGTGTCCACTTTACAGGGCCAAGTCCAGGTACGCGTGCGTCAGCAGTGGCTCGACAGCGGTGTTCGACGGCCGCTCAACACTAGGTGGACGATGCACAGCTCGAGATGCTGTCGAAACAGTCGATCGCCCACGAGTGTGCCGCACTACGCAGTCAATACGACTGCGAGAAGGACGCGTGGAAGCAACAAGAAGCACGCTGGGAGGTCCTCGAGACGCGAAAGACGCACGCGTCCCGCAGTATGGACATGGAGCTGCGGCAGCTGCGCCAGGCACAGTCGCGACTGCGTAGCGAGTACGAGAGCGAGAAGACAGAGCGGGAAGAAGCCGACGCGTCGGTGCTCACACACACGCGCACGAACAACGTACGGACTGTGCACAGTACTGCCATGGCTGTCGGCACTTGGATAGTAGACTGAATCGTCGAGGTGGTGTGTATGTGTGTGTGGGGGAGTTCTTCTGTAGGAGCTTCGGATGGCAACAACGTGTCTCGAGGCCGACGTTCAGCGGTTGTCGACCGAGTCCAAAGGTGGTGTTTGAGTGTGTGTGTGTGTGGAATGAACTCGTAGTAGGCGAACTGATGGAAGCAATCGACTGACGGGTTCGAGTGCGAGGGATGCAAAGAGGCGAACGCTATGCGCGTGAACTTGGAGCACGCACTTTGGCTCGCCTTTCGGTGCGGCTGTGCGCTCCCTTGTCGATGTCTGTGGCCATCTCCAGCGTCTGACTGACGGACGAGTGGAACGAACAAACGCAACGTCTCACTTGCTGTCGCAGGGACGTGCAAGCGTTGCAGCAGTGCTGCCGCGAACTCGAGAGTGCGAAAGCAGAGGCGGAAGGCGAGACCCAGGCACTGACACAACGGTTTGTGGTTGATTCCAAAGCGCTGCAGTTGTCGATGCTATCGCTTTCTCACTGCCAGTTCGTTGGTTCGCTCCCAGCGTCCAGATGATTCGACGTGACCACCTCGCACTCTTGCACCACGTGGACACGTCAATGGACGTGGGTGTAGCCATCACTTATGACCGCCAGACGCACCACCGGTACGAACCACGTCGGGCGTCGTCGGACGATGTCGATACGCCACGAAAAGCAAGCAGACCGAGACCTATTGAGCTAGCAGCACGTCGTACTTAGCGTTCGCACCAAGACCACATGTCTCCTGTAGTGGTTCGAGAGGCATCAGGACGAGTCCCAGTGACAAAAACCATTGTGCAGACCAGCCACGTCGCGCGCGTCACTATTTCAAACCCTCTCTTAGATGATTCACTGTACTCCTCCCCTCGTCTTTTTGTTTCGTCAAATGCTTGCAACTTGAACCAAAACAACGCAGTCAGTCGCTCACTTTTTCACTTTTTCACAACCACAATTGGCCTCTTCAGCCCACACAACGAGCTCCAGTCGCTCGCTACTCCCCACGCCAGCAGCTCACACGTCACACCATGGAGACCAAGGCGCCGCTTTCCTTTGACGCGGCCGTGAAGGTTGCGTTCTCCATGGAAGGACGCGACAAACTCACCAAGGTGCGCATTTAACCAAGAAGAGTGACTGTGCTTGTAAGTATGGCCCACGTACTGAGCTTCCCCTTCCTCATACGCGTGCGCAGCTCATGCAATACGGCAGCCGTGCGCTCGCATTCTACGTGCTATCAGCGGACCCAAAGAGCGACTTTGGGCAAAAGTGCGCCTCGTAGCGAGCGCTCCTGTGAGAGTGATGGTCACGAGAGAGAGCAACACTCACTGGCTGCTGCTATTGTGACAAACCCATATGCAGACTCTCGAACTTGTACAAGACGACGCAGACGTCACGCAAAGCATTCCGGCTCGGTAAGAGCGCGACGTACTACAAGAAACTGCTGCTGCTCGCAGAGAACAAGGCGCTCTCGCCATGGCAGCGCTACCTCCAGCTCCTCCAGAACTCGGGCATGTTTGGCTTCTTCATCTACGACAACATGGCCTTTGCTGGCAAAGCCAAGATCGCAAACTTCAACGCGGAAGAAGCCGCAAAGCGGGGTGGCGTGCTCTGGTTCTGCGCGAACATTGCCGGCTTTGTGCTCGCAATCTCGAGCCTCCAGGCGGACGTGGAGAAGGAAAAGTGCGTCCGGGACGTACTGGCGTCCGAAGACGACGCTGGCCGCATCCAAGAGCTCCAAGCGCAGCTGGACGCGCTCGAGCAGAGCCGGCTGAAGAAGTTCCTCGCTGTGCTCAAAGTCACGTGCGACCTCATTGTGTCGTCGAACACGAGCGGCATTCGCCTCGCTGAGCGCATCACAGGCTCGAAGCTGCACGACGGGATTATCGGGTCGGTCGGGTGTGTCTCAGCGCTCACTGTCATCTACAATGCGTGGCCGACCGTGACAGTGAAGCCGACAGCGACGATCGCAGCGGCGCCAAAGAAGGCGGACGCGTGAGGACGCTGGTGTCTCGTCAAGACCGTGCATCCCGAGCACTAGGACTGATTACATGACATTTACAAGAAGGATGACGGATACAACAGTACCGTACTTGGCAAAAGTGTATGTTGATGAGTCACGGAGATTTTGTTTGGTGCATGAAACGTCGCGGGATACTTTTCAAGTATATTTCCCATGCCTTTGAAGGCGGCGCTAGCGCCAGCGGCGTCACTGTCCGTAAGCTCGTCGGTGCCGATCGACAGCCACACGCCAGCTGAGGTTCTGCAACCTGCTGCTGCACATGAGCCCAACGAGGCAAGTGACGACTCGTTGCGTCGTGACGCAAGCAACGACGTCGAGCAGCTGGAAGCAGAAGCCGGCAGCGACGCTGAGACTGGCGCTGTCGGCGCTGTCGCCCATGTCGTTCGCCGTTCTTTCCACGCATTCTACCGCGAGACATCGTCTCTGTCGCCAACGGTGTCAGACCCACCGCCAGACCCGGTTCCGGACGCGTCAAATATACCGACTGATACCAGTGTCGTCACTGTTGGACATCCGGAGACTGCGGCTGCTGCACCGACGACAACAGCGTCGATACACACTCCTACAAGCCTGTATCTACAACTCGGTGAGGCCCGCAAAGCAGAGATCGAGAGAGTGCGTCAGCACAAGCACGCTGACGTGACAGCGCTGCTCCAGTTTCTCGACGAGCGCCATCGCGCAGCTCACGGCGCGGACGACGCGATCGCGCAAGCGCTGAGTAACGAGGGGCTCGTGCTTAAAGCGCAGATCCCAATCGGACCGACAAACCTGCGCCTTAACGCAGTGGACGTTGCGCGTTTCGGGTCGATCGGGGCTGAGCTGGTGCACGCAACAGAGCTCGTTCGCGAGTTCCACGCACGGCGTCGCGAACAGAGCGGGAATGTCCCAGAGACGCTAGCGCACAGACGAGCGGCAGCACCAAGGGGCGTCCCTGAGCCGCTCGGGTACCTCGAGTCGACTGATTCGTCTATTGTACGCACGCGATCGACGCTCGCGATGCACGAGCACCACATCGAAGCTGTCAAGACGCATCACAGCACTTCCATCAGTATCAACAGGAGCAGTACTAAGGCCGGGACGGAGAACGGATCAACTGGGAGCAGTAGTGCGACAAAGGCGAGTGAAGACGACGAGGTACCGGATGGGAGCTCGAGCGGACAACCGGCCGACAGTAGCGTGGTTGAGATGAAGAAACCCACGAAAGACGACGCCAAGATGAACGCTGGCGAGCTGCGCAAGAACGTGGCGATCCTCGACCGCATGCAGACAAAGCTCGCGTTCTTGCGCAACCCTCGGTTCGCCCCAAGCGACCGCGACCATCACCCGACAGCCGCTTCTGTCATGACTCCCGACCACAACGACGACACGGCCGACACGCCGTCTTCGTCGTCGTCGTGCTTTGTCGTCGTGCCGACGCCGGTCGAGTTCACCGACTACGACAGTGGCGGCGTGTACGAGCAGCTCGTGTATGTGCGCAACACGAGCCGCTTGAGCCGTCGGCTCCGTGTGCTGCCGCCTGCGACAGTCTACTTCTCGCTGGACGAGATCACGTTTCCCGACCCGAGCGGCCTTGTCGCTCCTGGGATGCACGTGCAGCTTCGGCTCCGCTTCGCCCCGGACTCGCGTGCGGACTACAAGGACGCGATGCGCATCATCTATGAATGCGCTGGTGGAGTCGGTGGCGTCAGTGGCTCCGCCGAGCTCACTGTTCCACTCTCGGCACGACGAACGCCCCCCGAACTGTCGATTCCGCTCGTTCTGCGTGCTCAGAATACGCTGGTCGGCGCGTACTCGGTCACACCGCTCGTGTGTCGGAACACGGGCGGCAAGGCGCGGTTCTGGCTCCTGACTGAAGATGCGTGGGCACGGTACGAGGCGTCCAACGGAGCTAGCGCCGCCTGTTTCGTGCGCGATCAGAGCGAGCGGTCCGATGTGTCGCTGGATCGAACTGAGCAACTCACCGTCGGACCGTTCACCCTGTCGCCGAACGAGATGGAACTTGCGACCGACGAGAGTGTCACACTTCAGCTCCAGTATGTGCCGTCGTGTGTCGGCGAGCAGCGAAGCAAGTTCGTCATGGTGTGCGACAACTGCCTCGTGCGCGTGTTTCAGGTCGCTGGCCGTGGGTGCCAGGTCGAGCTCGCAATCACGAGCGTGAACGACAAGCAGATCGACGCGAGTATTGTGCTCATGGGGCCGCTCGACCACGTTGTCTTTGGCCCCGTGGCAGTGAACGCCTGCGCACAACAGCGCCTAGTGGTGACGAACGATACGCCAATCGCGCTCGAGTACGAGTGGCACATCACCAGCGACAGCGAAAGCGACAGCGACAGCGACCCACCATACCGTATCTGTTTGTCGTCTGGTGTCATCGCACTGAACGCGACACTAGAGTTCGTCGTCACGTTCGCACCACAGTACGCGCAGTTCCACCGCTGGCGAGCAGTGCTGTGTGTGAATAACGTCCCGGAGTGCAGTCTGCCTGGTCCGAAGCAGCGCGAGCGCCTTGCGAACGCGTTCCAGCGCCTCCAGACAGGTTTATTGTCGAGCGTGCGACTCGAGACTGTGCCGGCGCTGAGCGTGTTGCTCGACGGCACTGGCGTCCTCGGGCGGTTTTCGATTGCACCGCCGTACTTGAAGTTGTGCGGGAGCGACGCTGGCCAGTGCAGCTTCCTCGAGACACACCACACGTACACGACTCGCGTCGAGCTGTGCAACAGCTCGAGTGCTCCAGTGGCGTTCCAAGTCGACGTCTTGAACGTCGTGCAGCGTCACCCGAGGCCAACAGCCGCTGCAGCGCACGCGAGTGGGACGACCGACGACCGCCCAGCGTTCGACATCCACGCGAGTCCGCTGACGGGCGAACTCCCACCGAACGCGCACGTGGTGATCGACGTGTCGTTTACGCCATACTGTATCGGTGCGTTCGTACTCGCAGTGCCCGTGTGCATCCCAACGACCGCTCGAAACGACGACGACACGCGCTTCGTGCGGTGGTTGCTCCTTGAAGGCAGTGTCGCTCGTGGCGACGTGGAAATTACGTCGCGCGAAGTCGACTTTGGCCTCGTGCTCGTCGGCACGAGCGCCGACGCGACACTCACGCTCCGGAACCGCGCGCCTGTGGCTGCAAACTGGCGCTTGCTCCACGTCGAAGCTGCCAGCTCCCAACCGCTTCAACAATCACAGCATCAGCAGCTCACTGGCGGCGACGGTGGAGCTGCAAGTCTCCCCCACCACCTTCAGCTGCCCTCCTCAACGACAACGACAATGCCAATCTCGCAGCTCCAGCGGTCAGGCTCCCGCCGCTCCGTCTGCTCGAACGCGTCGTCCAGCGGCACGGATACGAGTCGGAGCAGCAACGTGCTCTTCACAGCACGCGACACAGTGCCGCGCGCGACTGTGACGTTCGCACCCGACACTGGAACGCTCGCGCCTGGCGAGACCCGGTCGGTCAAGGTGTGCTGCATCGCTGGCTCGCTCCCTGAGCGTCTCCGCGCGAGCATTCGGTGCGAACTCAGTCCGGAGCGCTTGTTCGCTGGAGGAGCTGTCGCTGGTGCGTCGTCGTCGTTGCGGAGTGTGAGTGTGAGTGCGCGGGCAGAGATCCAAGCGCCGAACGTGTTCCTGTCGCCGCCGAAGCTCGCGCTCGGGACGACGTACCTCGGCGTCGCGTTGCAGCGAACAATGCAGCTCGTGAACGTGTCAAACCTCGAAGCGAGTTTCAAGTTTGTCGAGCTGATGGGCGTGTCCAAGGCGTACGCAGTCGAGTTTGCGCCAAAGACCGGCACACTCCGCTCCAAGGAGACACTCCTTGTCACGCTCACGTACACACCAAAGCAGGCCGGCAAGACGACAGCGCTGTTCGCGTGCACAGTCCGTGGACTCCCAGCGCCGCTCGGCGTCGAAGTCGTGACGAACCAGAAGGGACTCGTGCTGTCGTACGAGCTGCTCCCACCCGCCACCGAGTCGCCACTCTATCAGCCGCCACTTCCGCTGTCGCCACACGAGACGGCGCTCGCACGCGACATTGCTGTCGCCGACAGCGACTTGGAGCCCGACACTATGAACCCACTCAGTGCGGTGCCGAGACTGCACTTTGGCGACGCGATCCCACTCGGCCAACGCAGTGTCGTGCACGTGCTCATCCGCAACTTGAGCGGCATTGAAGCTGTGATCGACCTTGAGGCCAAGCGGTTTCCAGCGAGCACGCGGTCGGGCTCAAAGACACCGCAGCTGTCGTCCCTGTCGGCGTCGCGATCCAACAACAGCCACGAGTCTCCACTGTCGAAAGGGACGCGGCGGAGTCAGAGAGGCCCCTTGTCGACGACGACGACAGTGCACGGGACAAAGAGCTCGCAGGCGTACACAAAGACAGCTCGGAAGAAGCTCCTCATCAGCGACGCTCACGAACAGCCAATGCGGTTCCAGTCCAACAGCGGGCTGGACTATCTACGGCAGTGCGCCGAAGACGCGGAGAACAGGGACGTGCTAGATCAAGGACACGGGGTGGCGTTCCAGCTCCGTCCGAATCAGCTACGCATCCCGCCCTGGGAGCAGCGCGTCGTGGCTGTCGTCTGCTTCAACAATATGCCTGGGAGCTACGCCGACGACGTTGTGAGTCACGCAGCTGGGATCCCGCCTGTGTTTCTCCACGCCCAAGCGACAGTCGTCGGTACACCGCTGACGCTCGACCGCAACTGTGTCGGACTCGCGTACCCAAAGACGCAGCAGCTTCCGTCGCACCAGCCGACGTTCCACGTTGGTCTCCACTGCACCAAGGCGCCGCCAGTCACACGCACACTCCGTGTCGTGAACTGCGGACCCAAGCTTGCGCGACTCAAGTGGAAGCTCGCCGAGAACGGTCACGAGAACCAACTCGTCAACGTCTCGTTGAGCGTCGACGTCCGCTGTCGCGTGCAGCTGCGGGTCGCGGTGTGTCAAGTAGACGACCGGGCGTTCCCGTTCGCGATCGTGCCTGAGCAGGCGATGATCCCGCCGTTCGCGACAGTGCCGTTCCAAGTTACGTACACGCCGTCCACCAGTGTGGACGCAGCGCGTGTGCTCTTGTTGGCGGACGCCCACTGGTACGACAGTGTCGTTGCGACAGACAAGGCACCCGACAGCCCAGAGCTACTGGACGACAGCGACGCGACAGATTCGCGCTGTGAGGTGCCGTCGCTTCCAAACGACAACTACCGACCGCACCACCCGACGACAGTGACAGCAGCAGGGAAAGCGATCGCGGCGGTCCGCGCCGCCAACACGCTCGCTCACCGCAGTTCCGCTCCAGGCCAAGCAGTGCTGAGTTCGACGCCTTCGCACGTGAGCGCCAAGTGTCTCCGCGTGCTGCTCGCAGCCGACGTCGTGGAGCCAGAGCTTTTCTTGGACCGATCCGCAACAACACCCGCTCCACTCGCTACAGCATCCTCACTGCTGCATGCCATCCCGCGTTCGTACCACATCCAGTTCACAACGTGGTCGACAGTCGTCGCGAGTGCGAACGCAGCCGCGCACGCGTTCCACCGCCAGGAGCTGTCGTTCGTGAACCACTTGAGCACACGCGTGACGTTCCGCCTCGAGAGCGATGGTCCGTTCGCTGTTGTCTGCGCCAACTCGCTCGCACCCAAGCACCCGCTCTCGTCCGCTGATCTCCCACCCGCCCATCGACGCGCACAGGGCGAATCGTTCCTGTTCACGCTGCCGCCACACATGTCGGTGCGCATCGACCTCCGCTTCGATTCGACGCGACTGAGCGCGTCCACTGTCGCGGCGGCGCCGACCACGTCGAGCCGATTCGGTCGAGCGGCTGCCGTCCTGCCGCCACTGAAGCCTCGTCTCCGTGAGCACGTTGACGGCCAGCTCCTCATCAAGTTTACGAACCGATCCGTGCAAACTGTCGCGCTCACGACCGTGATTCTCCGGCCGCTTGTCGTCGTGTCGCCGTCCGTCTACTCGTTTGGGCACGTGCACGTGTCCCAGTCACGCACCGTCGTGCTCCGCGTCGCGAACCCGACTGTCGTGCCAGCAACGTTCACAGTCGCGCACGTGCCGCTGCCGACACCAGTCTCGAAAGCACAGACACACGAGTTCGAGCGCCACTACGCACACTACACTGACGACCCGAGCGTGTTTGCATTCTCGACAACGACTGGTGTCGTGACAGGGCCAACGACGTCGCTCCAGTCGGGTGGCGGCGCGTTGCCGACAGTAAACTCGACGCGCGACCTCGGGCCGCACCACATCGTGTTCGCGCCCGTGTGCCTCACCGTCACGTTCCAAGCAACGGCTGTGAAGACGCGGTACAGGAGCCGTTTCCGCTTTGTCGTTGCGCACGGCGTGGACTTTGAGGTCGTGCTCGAGGGCGAAGGACACGTCGAGGAGCGCACAGTCGAGGACAACGGACGCTCGCTTGTGCGCACACGCACACTAGAGCACTCGGCCCAGATCCTGACCAGAATCTTACAGTGAAGCGGAGGACGAAGGAGCGAGAGGGTGGCGAACGTCGTCGTGGCATTGCGCAGATAGTTAGTTACGGAGACCGGAGTGTGGTGTGGGATGCTGCCGCTTATCGGTCGAGCGTGCGACACTGGTTCTCGCTCACTCGGTCGAGCGGAGGCTAAAGACCGTCTTGTTCCAGCCGTCTTGGTTTGGCACGAGCTCGAGCACGGAGTGGAACGGGATCTCGAGGTCTGCACAGCTCTCGATCGGGACACCAAGAAAGTACGAGTAGAGCACTTGGAGCGTCGAAATGTGCGAGACGACGAGCACTGGGCCCGTGTGCTGCTCAATGTCGATCAAGATCGGCTCAATGCGCAGCATCAAGTCTTGGTACGACTCGCCGCCTGGGAACCGCGTCTTCCATGGATCCTTCATGTACGCTTCGTACGCTTCCTAGAGAATCGTTCAGAGGTGACAGGCAACCCGTGCGTTCGTCAGTAGCTGGCTGCTTGTACGAGACGCCCGTCAATAGGTCCAGCGTCGTACCGGCATTTGATCCCGCATCTGTTCCATGCTCATGCCGTAGCACTCGCCCTTGTCGAGCGGATTCAGCGTCGCCACTTGCACTGTCGACGTCCCACGTTCGCTCGTGTGAGTCGACCCATCCACTCCCTTCCTCACCCCACACCAGTCAACCTGTATCATCACACACTCACCTCGTCTCGCAGGCGGCAGGAACTGCGCAGTCTCGACTGCCCGCGGGAGCGTTGACGTCAGCACGAGCGTCTCGGTCATTACGTCGTCTTCGCCCGTGACGACTCCGCCCGTGCCGGTCGTGTCCATGCACGCTTCCGTCCGGTCATCGACAAACTGCGCGAGCGAGTGCGCAAACTGGACGCCGAGGGGACTCAGACGCGCCGACCGGGACGCAATGCACGGGTCCTTGTCGATCGCTCCAAAGTCCCGCCGCACTTCTGTACAGTGGCCGGCACGTACGAGCCAGATCGGGCGGTGCTCAATGTGGAAGCTCATCATGTATGGGAGGATCGACTTGGCCACGTGTCCGTAGCTGATAGAGAGGTAGAGAGGGTAGGGAGGTCAGTACGATGGTCCTGGACAAGCCAGTACGCCCATAGAGACAGCGCACGTACATGCCCTTGGCGTGCACTTTGGACTGGAGGTCAAAGAGCTTGATGTAGCTGATCCCTTCTTCGTCTTCGAGCGCTTCGTACGCAGCTTCGTAGTTCTCCATGCGCTGCTTCAGGTCCGCGACGGCCGCGTCGACGCTCATGTGGCGGTAGTCGGGACTCGACGTCACTTTCTGCGTAATGTTCGCAGTGATCACCGCTTCGTTCGTGCAAATGCTCTCGACAAACACGACGTGAACGCTCATCTTGTTGGCTTTTGCGAACCCGTCGAACGTCTCGAGCAGCGTCCGTCGGCGTGTTTTGGTCGTGTTGGTCGCGTCAAAGACTGCGACGTCACCACCTCGCTGGCCGCCGAGTGTTGGGCTCGTTCCAAGGCCCAAGAACCAGTCCTGGACGTGCTGGAGCGACTGGAGCGCAAGGAGTTCGCGTTCTTCTTTCGCGTGCGCGTTGTTCGGGTCAAAGAACGTGTGGTCTTGCACCGTGCCAGCGTGCAGCGCTCGACGGAGCTGGCCGACGTTAAACACCTCGCAACGCAGGCCTTTCCAGCACAGGAACTTGGACAGCTTCTTCGCAATGAACGACTTGCCACGGGCCGGCAGGCCGACCATGACGAGTACGAGCTTGTCGGCGGTTGGCGTAAACATGCGGCGTTCCGAATTCGAGCGTCCGAGCTGCGTGATGAGCCGCGGACGCGCTGCTGCTGCTGCCGCGAGCGTCTCGGGCGAGCCAGCTGACGAGGCCGCTGAGAACGCAGGCGACGCTGGTGGGCTCGTTGTGGTGGCTGCATGGCCGCGCAGGAGCAGCCCGTGGCCGCTCATTGGCTGCGACGGCGACGGGGCCGGTGCGAGCGGGGGCGTGAGGCGCGCAGCCTTGCGGCGTGGTCGGTAGTCCTCTACACGGAGCGACGTCGTCATCTCCGGTCACTGAACCGGAGCTGTTGGTGTTGCAAGCGTGGCGTTTGGTGCTTGGAGAGAATGCGATTTGGAGAGTGGAGTGGAGGCGGAGATTCAGTCAAGTTTGATTTCGCCAAAAGGCGGAAAATAGACAAGGTCCAACTATCGAACAGCCTGGCCACCAGTGAGGACGAAGCGGTCAGTTCCTGCCAGAGGTGATATCGTAATACCTGTCGTCACGCGTCGTTTCCTGACACGGTAGAACGCCAGTGTTATTGAAAATTGTAATACTTGTCGAGCGCAAGTACCTTCATTACCTGATAAGAATGCTCCATGAGGCAAGGGAGGCAGTGGTGGCAGTACTTGCGAAGTTGAAGTCTTGCAAATAGCTTGTTCCGTGCCCGGCGCACCATCCATCACCATCATTGCTGATATCACGACGTTTGCACGTCGGAATGCCTAGCGAAGGGTTGCCAACGAACGCTTCCAGTCCACAAGAGAATGCGCACAGCAGCGTGTCCGCAACGTCTGAAGCACACGCACATAAATCCCCTCTCTATTATGATGCATACACAGTCGCTTCCTGCCCGTACGCGCTAAGCTCCAGCAGAGTGGTGCTCCTGTCGCTACGCTGTCAGACGCACACCTGCCGTCCTAGCGAAAAACGACCACAGAACCACTTACGCCTGCTGGGCGCGCTGCTTCTGCTTCCGCGTAAAGAGCGATGCGTGGCCTTCGAGCACGCTCATACGCGCACGCTGCGGCGCACTTTGCCGTGCTAGGAACGCCTCGGCGTCTGCCGACAGCGGCCGCGTCTGCACACGCTCGAGCTCGCCCACGGTCTGCACGTGCACGTTGCCAAACTGGCGCGTGTGCGTCTTCTTCTGGAGCGCAGCACGCAGACGCTTCGCTGCTGCTTTCGCGTGCGTAGTCTCTTCTTCCTGCTCGGCTTCCTCCTCTCTGCACAATCAGTTCAATACAGTGCGCTCCAGTCAGCATCTCGTATCAACCGAACAGCAGGGTGTCCTCTGCAGCTGCTCATACGCCGCTCTTCTAAAGCCCAGGACGCACTCGTGGTGAGCAGCGACAGCAGACAGAATGTCATCTGGCAGCTCTTCAACCACCTCCAGCGGCTTCTTCGCTTCCTCCGCTGTGCTCGTGCGCGGCGTCCGCTTCCTGTATACGCCACATCGCACTAGTGAGCACATACACTCGCTCTTCCAACAAGCGCTCGTTTCTCATACTCGCTCCGCTTCCCACTTTACACAACGCACCGCTTGTTGCTGGCAGCTGCGCTCTTGCGCGCCTCCTTCTCAATGCGTCGGCGCTCTTCGTCTTGTTGCTGCGCGCTCTGCTTCGACACGACCTCTGGCGCCTCGTCGTCGTCGCCATCGCTCTCTACCACAGGGTCCGCGCGCACTCGCGGCGGCGGCGGGGTCTTGCTCTTCGCGGGGCTCTTCCTTGCCATCGTTGTTGGTGTCCACTTCCTCTCAACTATTTTCTATTGGCTGGACGACGACTCACTCGTACTTAAGCGGAAGGCAACCATCACTCTGCTCGAAGTGCAACTCAATGGCAGAAGATCGTCGCGCGCGCGTGCGCGCACTCGTGCTGGCCGCCGCGAAAGCACGCACCCAGCAAGCGCTGACGCTTTCCGATGGGCCACAGACTGTGCTCTTCGCGCCCTTCTCGCCCTCGCCTCCACGCGTCATGGACGCTGTCTGGGCAGCTCTGGACGCACGCAAAGCGCAGGTCGCTGTTCTCGCGCGCCACGAGCTGCTCGTCGACCTCGGCTGCGGCGACGCCCGTTGGCTCATCGCAGGCGTCCAGCGCTACGGATGCGAGGCGCTTGGCGTGGAGATTGACAGTGTGCTTGTAGAGAGAGCGCGATGCGACGTCGCGCAGTGTGCGCTCAGCGACCGGATCCAGATCGAGCTCGGCGACGTCATGGCCGCCGACATTGCACGCGCAAAGCTCGTGATCGTGTACGCGTTTGCAGAGGCGCTGCACGGCATCCGAGCGCACCTGGAGACTCAGTTAGACGCCAGCGCTGCTGTCCTGTCCATTGGGGTGAGCGCCTGGATGGATCTTTTGGCACAAGCAAGGCTGTATGGATCTGACGAGCCTCGTATTGTGTATGTGGCAGTTCCGCATCCCAGGGTGGCAACCATCGTGTTCGGACCGCGTGGATGGCCTGCGCTGGTACTTTTACGAGCTGCGCGAGTGCCGAAGCGAGTGAGTGAGACACACACTCCCCTTCGACTTCCGCTATATCATGTGGGCCACCATCCCCCATTCTCCTCTCTTCAGTAACGTCATCATTAGCTGCACTCGGCGCTCAGGAGCTTCGCGAGTCGGCGCTTCACGTCGTCAATTTCTGCGAGCACGAGCCGATCCAACTGCGAGCATCCAGTACACCATCGCGACGTAAGTGAGGGAAGAGAGAGACGACCAGCGCTCCCACACGAGCGAGCAGTCAAGAGACAGTAGCTGAACGAAACCGCACCGTCTTCCGCTTCGCCTCCACTTTTGCGACGCGGTCCACGAGCCCACGAGCCGACTGGCGGGTCGGAACGACGTGCAGTTCGTCACGCAAGAGCGCGGACAACGACGTGGACGACGACGTCGCTGCTCCTGGGACTCGTGAAGAGTGGCGAGTCGAGCTATGTGCTCGCTTGCCTTTCTTCTTCGTTGTCGTGATCGTCACCTTTTGCTGATGCTTTGCTAGTGTCTGCGAGCCACGATGCTGTCGCAGCGGCCAGGCGGTGCTGTCGGCAGTGTCGACCGACTGCCAATTGTGCGTTCCGTGTCGGGTCTTTCTTCGCTCAGCGTCGTCCACGAGCTCCGTCAGCTCTGCGATCATGTGGCTCCTCGCCAGCAACTGGGGTGGCGATGCTGTGGATGCTGTTGCAGCACTTGTGCTGCTCTCAGTGGACGCTCGACGCGTCGACGGAACGCCCGAGCTTCGGCGACCCGACTGCGCGATTAGGTCTGAGAGTGAAGCTCGTCCAAGGCTCTCTTGGCGGTGGCGGACGTGCCACTCGGCGGCCTCGAGTCGCTCGAGCATCTCGTTCAGCGAGCCGTCGCCGATCGAGTGCTGCCGCTCGGTCGCTGGCTCGCTTGGGTCGCGGAGAGGCGACGTGGAGCTGGGAGCTGTGGCAATACTAGCTGAAACTGCTGTCTCACCAGCGTCGTCAGTCGCAAGAAGCGATCGGGAGGCTGGAGCGACGTCGGTGATCACCCGCGTGCTCATCTCTCGACCCAGGACGCCGAGTCGCCTTCGTGGAAGCGCACCAGCCGCAGTGTCGCCTTCTGTTGTGGACGCACCCGACTCGGTGTATAAGCTCGAGTCCGGGACAGTGTCCGGCCGGAGCTGCAGAGCTGGATCTTGTGTCGTTGGTACTGTAGCGATACCAGTCTGCTGGGCGTTGGGCTGCACCCCGATGAACTGCCGCAGCACACAAGTCGTACAAGATCTCTCACGGTGAGTCCGTCGGTCTATCTCCTGTCGCTAGGCTGTGAAGTGAAGACACTCACCTCACTCGCGCACTCGGTGCAGACGCCGTCGATCGCAAAGACGTCGCACTTGCCGTGACGGAGACAGAAACTGCTGGCGCGTGGTTCATTGCGAACGGTACTGAAGAACGCTCGCGACTCGCTGAGCGCGGACTCGGACAGCCGCCAGAACTCTAGAGTATACCGACACGTGACAGCCCACGAAGTGTTCGCCTTGCTGAGTCCCAGTACTGACAGTGAGCCGATCTAGATCCAGTCGCTGTGTTCGTACCGTCAAAGTTGATCTCTCCGCAGCCCCGCCGGTCGAACTCGGCCAAGACGTCGCCTAATTCCCGACTCTGCACGAGCGACGTCAAGACGGAGCTGAACGCGAGGTGGTGGTGGGCATCTATCACGTCCGACAAGCTTGAGAGCTCGTCTCGACTCAGCATTTCACGGACGTGAAGCGGATCCAGCAACGCTGGCACACGGAACTGCGCCAAGCGATCTAACGGCACGCACTGAGGACGTGTGCGTGTGTGGGCATGCGTACTTGTCAGTCAAACAAACTCGCGACACGGGCCGGCAAGCGAGATATCAAGGGCAGTGGGTGTCGAGAGCCCAACCCGTACTGTACCTTGGCCAAGGACCGGATCTCTGCGATCTCGATGTACTCGTTGTCCAGCACCTCCATCTCTTCAAAGATCTCGCACAGCACGAGTGCGTGCAGCTTGACACGGACGTCGTTTTCGTCAACTGCGACACGAGGCGGCAGCTGCGCGTGCAGCGGATCCGCTGACGGCGACAAGGGCGTCAACGCTGCTGAAACCGCTACGTCTCCAGCACGCGACAGGGTCCCATCGCTCCTCCTTCGGCTGCGAAAGAACGCCGAGTGGAACCCCGCAGCCTCGCACCGCCGAATCGCGCGGTTCCACATCATCCGCTGCTCTGGCGAGACGCCTGTCGCTTTCTTCGGCACCGCAGCATACGTCTCACCACTCACTGGGCTAGTGCCCTGGCTCGGCTGCCGCTGCTGCAGCCAGTACGGCTCAACAACAGCCTCAAGTCGTCGCATATCGATACTCGCGGGGATGACGTGGCACTTGAGCATCACGAGCAGGAGCTCGCCGAGCACCACGAGCGCTGGGACGCTCACGATCTTGAGGTTGCTGAAGATCCGGTCCAACGAGTACTTTCGCGAGAACGCAAACGTCGCAGAGCAGCGCCATGTGAGCGCGGCGTTCAACGCGCTGCTGCCGTCGGCTTTCGGGACGACAAAGTTCGCACTCCGCAGTAAGACGCCAAGCAAGAGTGTCGGGAAGACGCTCGCATCGCCGACAAGGCGGAACACAATGCGTCTCGCAGCGGTGACTGCGATCGTGAGCGGCCGGCCCGAGAGTAGTGGTCGATGGTGACTTGCCGGTCGGTCGCTGCTCTCTTCTGGTGCCTGAGACGCATCCGCGAAACCGCGAGGCACCACGGGCATGCCGGAAGCAGATAAAGCCGCTCGCTGCGCTCCGAACTCGCGCTGGAACTGGAGCAGCGACTCCCGTGCGCTGTTCACTGACGAACGGTGGAGAGACAAGGCGGCACCAGTGCGTGGCGTCGCTGAGCGTCTACCGACAGCCGCACGGTGTCGTCCGCTGCCGTTCTGGTTTCCCACTCGCGAGCGCATGGGGACGACAGCAATGTACTCGGAGAGCATGAGCGCGCCGATCCAGTCTCTCGGCACAGCGAGGCCCGTGAAGCAGAACGTCGGCGGCGGCCAGTAGACGCCTGTCGGGTCTTCCAGGAGAAAGTCTTTTGCCGCCACCACTTCGCGAACGTGGCTAAACGCGACGCTGTCGACCAGGAGGCCGACTGTGAGCTTGAGCGTCAAGAGTCCGAACGCGTCTGTGCGAATCTCGACGAGGTAGTCCGTGCGGCTCTCAGGCAAGAGCGAGTTCCCAAAGCGCTTCGCAGCTGTGATGAGTGGCCGCAACGGCAGCACCGTGCAGCCATGGAACGCGTCGCCGGCAGTCGTCTTCATCTTGATGAGCAGCCGCTTCTCGAGACAGTAGTCTGCGAACACGTCGAACGTTGCGCAGACGTAGTGCACGCGTGCTTCACAGAGCTGCCACCGGTTCGGTGTGTGGCACTTGCTGCCGTCCAAGTCGAGGCGGTTCACGCTCTGCCCGAGCTGGTACTCGAGGTAGAAGTCAGTCGGGGCAAGGTCAGGGCCGCCGTCCTGGAGCTCGTGGAAGAAGAACGCGAGTCGCATCTGTGCGCAGTTCGGGTCCACGTCAGCTCCTTTCACGACTGCGTACGTGCTCAACGAGTGGCGTTCGTCCGGCGGCGCTTGGTTCACACACGGACTCGTCTCGCTCTGGAACTGCGTGATCCGAGCGAGTGCGGCACCGCCAGTCGTCGTCTGTTCGAACGCCTTTTTTGGGAGTGCGAGATCAAAGATGTCGCTCGTCGCGACACCGTCAGCGACACGCACAGTGGTGCTCTCAGCGTGCTGGTCAACGACGGATCGAGTGCCTCCTCTGACTGCATTGAACACACTGTGCATCTCGAGTGCAACGTCCCGGAGCTTCTGCTGCTGCTTGTAGATCCGATAGCAGAGGAAGCACACTGTGAACTCAGCACCGCACGCCGGCGCTTTCCGGAGCGCCATCACTGCTGCTTCCCACGTCGGCACGACGACTGCTCGCTGGCGCAGCAAGAAGATCGTCTCAACCGCCATTTTGAGCGTCATACGGTACGCTGCCAGCTCCGTGAGCACGCCGCCACTGTGCAGCGCACTGTCGTCTGCGCCACGGAGGAGCGTCGTGAGTTCGTGCGTTAGCGTTGACGAAAGAGCGCACGCAGAGCCACACAAGAAGCAGTCGGGGATCGTAGCGTTCAAGCTCTTGGCTGCAGACCCGGACCCCGACGTACTGGAGGCACATGTCGTGATGGCAGCTGTCGTACATGCAGCCGGCTGTCGAAAGTACTTGGAACGCAGCACTTCGTGCACTTGCGTCACCGACTCGGGCAAGTACATGGCTGGGGGCGGCACGGGAACGCGGTAGTAGGCGTCGGACGACACGACGCGGACGAGCCACCAGACGCCGTCAATGTCCTTGATAAAGTCGGCTGCTAGTGTCGAGAAGTGGATGCCTGGCAGCTGGGCTTGGACGTGCTCGACCACACGCTTGACTGCGCTGACGCTCTCTGCGATCGGACTGCCGCGGATCTTGGGCAAGCGCTGGTACGTCTTCGCGTCGCTTGTCGTCGAGACGCAGTAGAACCGCGAGAGGTGCACGAGCTGGCGCATCGCTGAGCTAAGCGCCGACTTGTCGCCAGCCAGCGCTGCGTGGGCTGACGACGGCGACGCTACCAGAGGTCCGTCCGCAACACTCGACGAAGCTGTTGCTTGAGACGGACAGTACACGCCCAGAGACGTCAGAACACTCGAGGGTATGGATGGTTGGGACATCAGCCGCTCACTTGGGTCTTCTTGCCTCACCTTCGAGGTGACCGCCGTGGGCGTCGCTCGTCCGCAGTCTATGGAAGCACGCGGTCAAGTTCGTAAGTTTCCAAGTCCAACCGTCGCTGTGAGAACGTCGAGACGGACTCAGCTCGCATCGCCTCGCACGCACTCGTTGACAAGGTTGACAGCATAGCACTGCCGCTCCTTCTCGCACCAGTGCACGCGGTAGATGCTCGCGTGGGAGCCACGACAGCGCACGAACTCCTGCACACTGAACGCGAGCTCTGTCGGCGCGTTCACGACAGTGTCGAACGTCTTGTGCGTGAGCACGACCGACGTGTTGCTGTCGGCATCGCCCCGCCAGTGGGCGACAGTGCGCACTGCGACAACAGCGTCTCCATCTTGCACCACGCTGGTCGGTGCGATACCAGTGGTCCCAGCCGGCACTGCGCTGCCGTCAGCAGTAGGCTGGCTCGCGACAAGCTCACAGTGTAGTTTCTTGCGCCAGGACGCGCCAGCTGTGCGTTCTTCCTTGACAACGACGCCCCGGTCGTCTGTGCGGAGCCAGAGCACGTCCTCTTGGCCGCCCGTGCGCTCACACAGCACCGTCATCGGGAGGTTGAGCTGGAGCTTGCGTCCGCTCTCGGGGATCGGCTGGAGGTACTTGTAGAAGTGTAGCAGCGGCTGAAGGAGGAGGGCAGCCGCACGGACAGAGAGCGAAGAAGCCTCAGAGCCAGCGCTACGATGGTTCTCATCTCACGCTTTGCTGGAGAAGCGAACCGACCTTGAAGTGCCGAGGGCACGGGTGTCGTGACGCCACACTGCTCGGCTAGGAAAAGGAGGAGTATTGCCATTGAGCTGCTTGTCTCGACTCAAGAGCCACAACTGAGAGAGAACGACCGCGTTCGAACCTGCTGGTGAAGCTCTCTATCCTGAGCGTCAGGAGGATCCACTTCGCTGTCAGCTCCTCCGTACACAGCACCAGTCGATGGTGCGGTTGCTTCTCCAGCCGACTGCCGCACTTGCGACCGGAGGCGTGCGCTCAGCGACCCGCTCGTCGACCGCCCCACCATCTCTCGCTATGAATAGTGAGTGATCCAATGCCCAACCTGCCAGGCTTTGTGTAAAGGGGTCTAGGAGACGACCGTGCGAGGCATGCACGCCACTGAGACCCCCAAGCTCTGTTGTTGACCTCGATGGACTCTATTGAGCTCCAGGCTCAGGTGTCGCTATGATCACCATCGACTCAAAAGCATAATCGCTGTGGTGATTTGCCAATTGGGCATCAACACCAAATTGAGACCATGAAGACCGCAGTGATCGTCCCGTCCGGTTCGCTCTGGTGGAAGCTCGGCGCCGTGTCTGGCGCAAGCGCCGTCCTGCTCGGTGCGTGTCATCAGCGCCATTCGCTCTTGTGGATGTGCGTGCGAGTCAATTAACGCACGTGCGGCCCAACAGGTGCGTTCGGTGCGCACGCGCTCAAGAAGCATGTGACGGACGAGCGCATGCTCAAGAACTGGGAGACGGCTGCCCACTACCAGGTATACAGTTCTACATTGAGAGGGAGTTCGTGGCTCGCAGCACTCACGTGTCCGCTATGTGGCGCAGCTCCTGCACTCGGTCGTGCTGCTCGCAGCGCCGCTCGCGAAGCGACCAGCACTCGCAGGCGGACTGCTCGCGACTGGCACGCTGCTCTTCTCCGGCTCGCTCTACGCAATGGTGCTCACTGACCAACGCAAGCTCGGCGCCATCACGGTGCGCCTTGCGTCTTCTATGTAGCACGCAGCCACCCATTGTGATGCGCACTCACACGCTCTTTGTTTATCAACTCGCGCAGCCCATCGGCGGAGTCGCGCTGGTCGCTGGCTGGCTCGCACTGCTGCTCTAGTGTCGTGTCGCGTCCACCGCTCTATCTCCCACATTGTGATAACACGACACCTTCCCCTCTTTCGTCCTTCCTTCGTTCTCGTCCTGTCCACTCGCGACACCTCACGACAGCAGCGCCGCTTGCGAAGCAGCGCCTCGATAACCACCGCCTTCTCATTGTCAGCACCAGCACACAACACCAGCTCCAGCTCTAGCTCCAGTGCTGCCTCACAATCCGTTTCGTACGACCCGAGCAGGGGCCTGACGCTCAAGTCCCTCTCTCTCTCTCTCACGTCGCAAGCAAGAGAAGCAGGAGCGACTGCCACCATGCGCACGTTGTGGTGGCACTGGACGACCGTCGTCGTGCTCCTTATCGCGCCAGCGTTCGGCGCGTGCCCAAACAAGTGCTCGGGCCACGGTCGCTGTGGCGTGAACGACGTGTGCGAGTGCATGCAGAACTGGATCGCTGGCGACTGCTCGCTGCGCCAGTGTCCGTTCTCGCGGGCGTGGGCCGACACCGCGGTCGGCGACAACGACGCGCACTACTACAAAGAGTGCGGGAACCGCGGCACGTGCGACCGCGAGAAGGGCATGTGCGACTGCGACGTCGGCTTCACCGGCAGTGGGTGTCGGCGCATGATCTGCCCCGAAGACTGCAGCGGCCACGGCGTGTGCGACTTTATCGAAGAGCTCGCAAAGAACGGGTTCGACAAAGCGATCGGCGGCTCCCTCGCGACCAAGTACGACCTGTGGGACAAGGAGAAGATCATGGGCTGCCGGTGCGACCCGGGCTATGAAGGCCACAACTGCGCACGTCGGACGTGCCCGAAAGGCGACGACCAGCTCACGCCGGGGCAGTTCGAGATGAACCAAGCGATCTTCACGACGAACTCAGCCGCCGGCACGAGCTACACCGGCTACTTGACGTACTTTGATCCGTACGGCAACGCGTTCACGACAGCAGCGATCACGTTCGACGGCAGCGACAACACGGCGACGTGTGCAGCGATTCAAGTCGAGCTCCGTCGCTTGCCCAACAACGTGCTCAACTACGTCAACGTCATCACGATGCCGACTGGGACGACGCTGTTCACGCGCGACTCGCCGACCGCGTCGACCGGGACCGTCGGCGGGACTCCGACTGGGCCAGGTGCGAAAGAGACGCGGTGCATCGTGCGGTTCCGGCCAGAGCCCGGCTCGAGCGGCTACCAGTACTTCTTGGGCTGCAACGTCAAGCCGCACGCGGACAAGGGCATGCAGCCCATCTCGACTGGGCTCGCGACAGCGTCGTGCGAAGTGACCGAAGTTCAGATCACGTCGCTCACCGCGTCGACGACACTCGCCCTCACGGAGCTCATCGAGTGCTCGGGCCGCGGCCTCTGCGACTACAACTCGGGCACGTGCAAGTGTTACACTGGGCACAGGGGCCTCGCGTGTGAGAAGCAGGAGGCGCTCGTGTGAGGCAACAGCAGCAGGAGCAGCGTTGTCGTGAGGGTCGTGACGGGTTTGGAACCTGGGATCGGAGCAAACTGGAGCTGGGGGGGGGTTCGGGCTCGCGATGTCTCGTGCCACTGCTGACTGGGGAAGGAATCTTACGAGAGTGCGCACGTACCCATCAGACTTTCGATGCGACGAGTCGAACATGCATACTTCATACTGTATCTCCATGCTCTTCACGCTCGCTTGCTCCACTGTTGAGCGGGACGACGCGACTCGGTCATTGCTGCATTACGAGACTGTGTTGGTTGTCTTCCTTCACTTGCGAAACAGTGAAGGCTTGTCTTGAGCCACTGACTGGAAAGCGGCAACGAAGTTAGCGCTCGCTTGCGTCTCGCAAGCCTTGCTCACGAACTGTGCATCCGACGGGAAACACGACGTGTGAGTTGGAGGCTCTCTGAAGCGCCCTTCGCAGCTCACGTACTCTCAAAATGCGCTGTCCGGTGTGCTTGTGTCGACGACTTGATGATCCTTGCGACGCGGCAGTTGCCCTGTCAACATAGTGGCACACACGTCATCAGAGAAGATGCAAGCCAGTGAACCTCTCTATCAGCAGCCACACTGGATGTGCGTACCTCCCACGCCAGAACGAGGCGGTTTGTAACTGCGTGCGACCAGCTCTCTCCTAGTGCGAGCAACGAGACACAAGAGCGCATAGTGAGTCGTCGAGTCCGCTAACTTACTTGTCTTTGTTGCTCGAACCGAGTGCAGGCGACTCGGACGAGGCTCGGAGCGAGTGGTTTGAGAATGACTTGGTCGTAAGATGGTTCATCAGGATCACCTGGACGACCACAAGACGATCGCTAGTTAGATCAGCATGAAGATGCACGCACACAGCACCTGTCGAGTGTATCGTCGTCGAACCGCGAGGTTAAAGTCCGTGGTGATCCGGTGCAGAAGCGTTGCGAGCATATCGAGCGACCGTGCTCGCTGGGCGTAATCTTCAAAGCCGTGCCGGAAGTGGAAGGCGACCGTGTCGAGAACGAGCAGCTTGGACTACGACACGACACAGACACAGTGAAGCACGGTGAGGCATGAGACGATGACGACAGCGGTCACAACATTGTCAGCGTCTTACTGTACCTCGGGTTGAGCGCGCAGCAGCGCTGGGAGCGAATGGAGCACCTCCATCTGCTCCACAAAGTCGTGCACGCGAAAGTACGTGATGCCTTGAAGCAAGTCGTCGCGTTCCTGGCGTCGTCGCACACACAGCAGCAAAGAAACCAGTCAGCAGGCAACCACCTGGCTGCGTGGACGCTCCTCTCGTCTCCGCACCAGCTTCCGGCTGCCAGCCATCGAGTAGTCGTGCGCGAACCCGGACGCCATGGATGCGACGCGTTCAATGAGAAAGCTGCCTTCCGTGTCTGGTGGTCCGTTTGTCCGTCCAGAGAATGAGAGACCATGGGAGCGTCGTAGCCCGTAAGCTCACGTGAAAGACTGCCAGCCTGAGAGCTGAGAGCACACGTCGTTTGCCAGCGCACCGATGAAGATCGCAGACGGATGCGTATGGCCTGGGACAAACGCGGACTGGACTGCGAGGCACATGTGGATCCTGTGGGTGTGGAAGCCCCCAGTGTGTGAGTGCTGGTCTTTAGTATGCCATCCAATCGCTTTACGCCACACGTACAGTCAATCTCTCTCTTATACGCACGTACCCGAGCTGCGTCTTGCCGGAGCCTGGCCCACCGCCTGCACGAGCACAAGCCCACCAAACTGTAAGGAAGAGATCCCAAAGCTCTACTCCCCCACGCCCGCCCTTACGCACAGATCTCTGTGAGTTCGCCACACGCGACTCCGCCGCCGAGGATCGCGTCGAGCTCTCCGACTCGCGTGGGAATCGGCACGCGCATCGCTCCTTGCTTTACACCACCACCAGCAGTGAGTGAATGAGGGTGGCTGCTACAGTGGATGCTGCTATTGAAGCCATTCGTGGCAGCTGGCGCACTTACCTGGAGTGCGTCCAGCGCTGAGATGCCAATGCGAAGCGAGACTGGCGGTCTCTGGACACCATTCGCGTCTCTCTCTGCTGCATTAATGCCAGGGTCTTGTCGTGCACTCTCAAGCGCCACGACGGCGGCTTTCACGCTGATCTTCGCTTCTAAGCTCGCGTGGGACAACTGTGTGGCTTAGACACACACAGCCACGAATGCGATGCGGTCCGACGACGTACCGTTCGCAAGCTCTCGAGCCGTGAGTCCAACGAAGTCGGCACGATACCGGAAACCCGCCTTGAAGAGCGCGACTGGAGGACGTGTGAGCAGCAAGCGGCATTGCGTTACGCGTCCGTGCGGCAGCTACAGCATGGTATCACGCGCACTATATGCGAGGCGATCTACGGACCAAGCAGCGACGGCGCGAGACCGCACGCCGCGAGACTGACGTCCATCGTGGTAGCGCGCACGCGGTGTGCAACTTGCACGTCTCTTTCAAATAGAAGCCCTTCCGAATGATGGTCTTTACAGCGCTCTTCGCACTTTTGATTCGCTGAAAAGCTACCCGGGATAGCGTTCGAATGTACTGGTACAAAATACACTGAGCACGTCGAATTGAGCTCCCAGCCACAAAGCGACCAGCAAACCCCCGGAACTCGCCCTTTTGACCTGCTTCGAGCCAATCTCTCTGCACGTGAACAAGAAGCGATGGCGCTCCTCCGACTCGGGCTCCAGCGCGCGCTTGCCGGCCGCCGCGCCGTCGTCCGCTCGTTCAGCATCGGACAGCACGCGGCCGACAAGTTCGTCATGGTGCGCGCGCTTTTCTCTCTAATGTATCTCTTGCGGCCGTGGTGGTCGCGAGCACGTGGTGGCTCACACGAGTCGTCCGTCCCCCGACACTCTCCACGTCTGCGTGTAAATAGGATTTTCCGCAAGAGCACGACGGCCTGAACATTGAGTTCAACTGGTCGCTCGCAGCGGATGACGTGACGCCGCACGGGGACGCGTACCGTAACTTGAGCTGGCCCAAGCTCGCGGAGCACGCAAAGGACCTCAAAGCAGGTGCGTTTTGTCCCGTCACCTCTCTCTGTGTGTATATACACGCGTGTGTAGGTAAAATACAACATCCACTGATGTATACGCTCGCGTGCAGCTGGGAAGCCGTTCGCAGTCCAGGAAGTCGACGTCGACGTGTCGTTTGGCGAGTACGCGCCGTTGTTTGAGAAGGTGACGGACCACTTGTCGTTCCAAGACGCGATCTTCACGCACGACGGCGCTGTTGGCTCGTACAAGGACGACCGCACGCGTGTGCGGGTGATTTCCGACTCGCCGCTCGTCGCGCTCTTTGCCCAGAGCTTGCTTGTGCGTGTGCCAACGAAAGACCCGCACGAAGCCCGTCCGATTGTCGCGTACGTTGCGACCGCCGGCGAGTTCGCGGGCCAGGACCCGACTGCGCTGCTGTACCTCGACAAAGACGAAGACGGGGCGCTCTTTACGAAGGTCGTGATCACGGGCGCTGCGAGTCTCGCGTCGATCCAGGACGCGATTGCGATTGCCAAGAAGAAGCTCTTGGCGCAGACCGATTCTGAGTCAGTTGTGCTCGTGAGCGACGTGGTGCTGGCGGGCGACAAGTCGGCGCTCGTATTCAACGCGACAGGTGCGTCATGAGAAACCAGCTGTGCGCTCTCTGGGTCACGTTGTGTGGGACGTAACTGGGTCTCTCTCGCTCTCCCCCGACAGCTGCTGCCCGCACGCAGGCGGTGAACGCTGGTGAGTTGTACGCGGCCCACCTCAGCATCTGGAACCCGGTCGGCCTCACGTCGTTCTTTGGCGGTGCGATCGTGGACGCCGCCACTGTGACGAAGAAACAAGTCGTTGCGCTCGAGAACGGCGCGGCTGTGAACGTGCCGTGCAACAACCTTGTGAACCACCCAGCGGCTGCGATCTTTGTCGACGCTGCGAGCAAGGGCATCAAGGCGATCACGGCGGCAGAAGCAGCGGCGCTGGTCCAGAAAGCTGATGCTGACGCGGACGCCGACAAGGTCGAGGCGTTGCTTACAAAGGCAGCGACCAAGAGCTTTGTTGTGGCCAGCGACGCTGACATCAACGCCGCACTGGCCAAGCTGTAAGGAGGAGATACGACAGCCGACGACAGTGGTGGGGACGAAGGACACAGCTGACCGAGAACGAAGAAAGAACTTGTATCTCGACGGGGACTTCCACCTCTTGATCGCCTCCCTGGACCACCCGTTCGACCCCCACTCCTGTCCTACAGACAATACACATGCACGCAGCCTGTCCACTCGCTTCTACGCTCGGTCGGCACGACGCTGGCGCTCCTTCAGACTCTCCTTGATCTCGTCCGGCGTCTTGGTCGACAGACTGGTCGCGTCGTCGCTGCTCGTGTCGCCATGGCCACCGCCAGTGCTCCGAGGCATCACCATGTCCTTCCACTCCTCCGTCTTCTCGCGCACGCGCGTCGTCCAGTCGTCCGCCTTCTCCTTCACCTTTTCGACAATGTCGAGACCGCGGTCGTGCACGTCGTGCGTCGTCGCGTGCGCCGAGTCCTTGTACGCGTCCCTCGTCTGGCCGAGCGAGTCACGCCACTCGTCCGTCTTACGGCCAGCCGTGTCTTTCGCCGCGTCCCACTGGTCCCCTGCACGGTTCTTCGCGTCGTTCATGCGACGCTCAGCGTGCGCTTTCGTCGCGTCCGCGTCCCGCGACACATTGTCCGTCGAGCGACTCGCGCGGTCCTTTGCGTTCGACGCCCGCTCCCGCAGTTCGGCTTCGTGCCAGCGCATACGCTCGCGCGTCTCTTGCGCATTTTCTTTCAGGTCGTCGCGCGCTCGACGGACCTTCTCGTCCAACTCGTTCGTCGTCGTGCGGACCTTGTTCTTCGCGTCGTTCTTCGTGTCGCGCACACTGTCCATCCAGTCATCTTTCGTGCGTACCGCTCGGTCTTTCGCACGCTTCGCGTCGTGCTCGACGTCGTCTTTTACGTGCTCCGCCTTGCCGACTAGCTCGTCCTTCACTTCACGCACGCGGTCCGTCGCGTTGCGAGCCGAATCGCGCACGCGGTCCATCCAGTCGCGATCATCTTGGCGACGTCGGATCGCGTCCTGGCGTACAAGGCGGCGTTAGCTTCCGCCTATGACTGTGCGAACCGAACAGTAATATGTGAGGAGAACGTACTTGCACGCAGTCGCGGAACTCCTGTGTCTCGCGGTCGCAGTGCGCACGCTCGAGCGAACCGCCCCAGAGCTGGTGGAACCAGTCGCCGTAGCACGCCTTCACGCGCTCTTTCTGCTCCGCACACTCCTTGTAGTTCGTCTCCATAGCTGCTGCTGGGTGGTGTCGTTTGTTGCTTTCGTCGTCAATGTTGTTGTGAGACTGCTGCTGCTGCTTGTGTGAAGGGAGGAGGCAAGCGCCAGGTCCCATGAGGCGGCACTCTGCCAGCCATCTCGCATCCGACAGTTGGACCAACTGTCGGGTATCGTACATGTGCGTCGACTGGCACCCTCCAAAATACCCGCGCTTTTGTGTCGGACACACTACAATAACTACTCTTGCAACAAGAGTCTTGTTCATCCGAGCAGCACTCGCCAGAACAGTCCAGGTCCAAGAAGGCTCAAAGTGAGCTCTTGATTGACGATGAGCACATCGTGCACGGGCACCTGATCACTCAACGCGATCGAATTGGACTGCTATCATTCGCTTCGTCGTTGTTGTTGTCGTTGTGAACACGGCCGACCACGGCTGCACGTAGATGCGAGTGGAACAACAAAACTTCAAGCTCTTCCTTGGTCTCTAGCTTTCAGGACTGGTTATCGTTCTCGACTGTCGTTCTCCGCGTGTCTTCCTCTAAAAAACGCACGAGCCGCTCACAGCATCGTGTGGATGCGCATCGGAATCGGGATCAAGAGACGCGGCGTCTCGGCGACGCTCCGCTCCGCTCGCTGCAGCTTCTTGCCTTCAGCAACAGCGCGACTCAGTAGCGCTCGCTCATAGGCAGCGTGGATGCCCTCACGAGCCAACTGCTCTTCCTGGTCGCTGTGCCAGAACGCTGGTCGTTCCTCAACGACCGGGAAAAGACTCACAGTCCGTAGCAATGTCCGAGGCACAGTGACTGCTGGTCGTGTCGCCTCTGGACTGTGTCCGAGTGTTGCAAACGACGCGAGAAAGTTGGCGCCGAGCGCTCGCTTTGGGTGCTTCACGCCTCGCTGTCGCACGTCGCCGCGGACACCACGGAGCGAGTACTTGGGTGGCCCCTTCCCGTCGTAATGGAGCGGCCGGTACGACACGTCCTCTGCGCCGTTGTGCTCACGCAGTGCACGAACCGCCAAGTACGCTTCAAACGACAGCTTCAAGTCATAGAATGAGTCGTACACGCGCGCGATCTTTCGCTCGTCCAGGTCGCACACCATAGCTGGGAGCGGCAGGTTCGAGTAGAACGCCTCGGCAGCGTTCTCGAGCGCCACGTCGTTCGAGAACGTACCTGCGAACGCCATCACCCGCTCAGCGATCGCAGCGTCCAAGAGCTCGCGGAACTTGGCCGCCACGTCCGCGCTGCTGCACGTTTCGAGGTTGATCGGTGCGACAGCGACACCGGCTTTCACGCACACGCTCGCACTAAAGAACTGCGTCGACAGGAGCGGGCAGACGCACGTCGGCTTGCCAGCTGCGAGGCCGTCTGCAAGCATACCGGGGTCGCCCCAGTGCACCACGGCGCGCACTTTGCGCAGGATCGCGTCGAACGAGAAGTCGGCGTCCACTTCGTAGACGTGGTCGGACTGGTAGCACGTCCACGCTGGCACCCCAAGCTGCTCCGAGCTCGCGTCGCTCTCGTCATTGCCGTCGTCGTCATCGTCATTGTCGTTGTCGTCGTCTTCGTCGTCGCTGTCGCTGTCGTCGACCCGTTCGCGCTGAAACAGGACCCGGACGTTCGCTTGCTGTGCCGCATCATCGATCTTGACAAGCAGCGTCCGCAACGCGTCGACGTCGTCGTTCCACGCGTTCGTGACGCCGACGTAGATGACAGGGTTCCCCGTCTCGAGCACAAACGTGTTGAACGACCGGTACGCCATGTGCGACCGCGACCGGTTCTGCTCAAGCTCGTCGTTGAGCGAGAACCACCCCGCGATGCGAATCTCCGAGCCCCAGTCCATCGGTTTGCTCAGTACGACGGGGTTCCAGCAGTACGTGACGGGGATTTCCCAGTCCACGAGCGGGTTCGGCCGGTCACCGAGCCGGCCTGGGAGTCCAATGTACGACCGGAACTCGCTCAGTACGTCGCCGAGGCCGTTCCAGAGAATCGCGTCGACAACACCGTGCGACAGCCAGTTCGTCTCGCGCGGCTCCCAGTGGATCTCGGCTTCCAAGTTGGCAAAGTACGAGCTCAGGACGTGTGGGAAGCTGTACGTCGGCGTGAACGGCACGAGACTGAGGCAATGGAGCGGAATGCCAAGCCGTTGAGCGACGTACACGTGCCCAACCAGCATGGGGTGGCAAATGAGCGCGTCGGCACGGAACTGCGCGCCTGGGACGTTCTCGCCGCTCCCGTGCGGGTCTGCATGAACAGCAGCGCCCCATAGCGAGAACATAGTCGCTCGCACTTGCGCGAGCACGGACCGGCGGCGCTTGTGGCGCTTGCAAATGCTCTTCTCCTTGGCGTCGTGGAGGTACTTGATAAAGTCATGGAGACCGGTCACAGCCCCTGCGATCGGAAAGAACTCGAGCCCGCGCTCTGTGATGCGTCGACGGTACCGTTCGTGCGCTGCAATGCGGACCCGGTGGCCGTCACTCGCGAGCCGGAGCCCGAGCGCGACAAACTGCTTCAAATTCGTCTCCCACGACCCGATCGTAGCCAAACAGATCGCCATCGGTGGCACTTGGCTCGCGACCAAACGCTGCTGCTTCAGCACGTCTTTGCCTTGCTGCAGTCGCGAGAACGCTTCCCACTTGCGGATCGTTGACGCTTTTAACGCGTCGGCTTCAGTGCTTGGGACGCAAAAGCCGACGTCAACGCACCCAGTCGAGTTGCAGCGGACAGACTGGAGCGTGATCGCGTCAGTACTCGCTTGCTCGTCGAGCGACAGGCGGTCGCTGTCGCTCGACCGCGACGACGACGACTCGGAGCGCTCCGTGTCGTCCTCAACATCGTCGGCGACAGCGACCGCGGACTGTGCGCTCTTGAGGCGCACGACGTCGTTGAAACGCGTCTGGTATCGTGTGCGGTCGTCGTCCGACAGGTGCAGCAGAATGCGTCGCTGGTCCTTGAGCTTCACGAGTGAGAGCAGGCTCTCGAGCTCGTCTGGGCTCATGTTTGCCGAGTACGAGCCGTTAAGCGCACTCTCCATGCCGATCGCTGCCATGATCTGGTTCTCAAACACACTTCCGACCTTCCGCGTGCCTTCTTCGCGAAAGTGGTTCACGTGGCCAGCAGCGACGTGGTCGGCAAACAGCGCAACACCGTGGATCGGTCGAATGAGCAGGCCGCCAATGCCCTTCACGACGCCAATCACCGCGCCCTTGGCGCCTTCGTCGCGGAACCCTTGTGCTGGCTTGATAAAGATGTCTTTCACAGCGCCGCCTATCTCATGAAAGAAAGCAGCGGCGCCAGCGGACGCGCCCGCGAGCTCTGAGTCTGGGCCACGCGCTGAGTAGTCGATGCACCGGTACGGCACGACCTTCTTGAGGTAGTTCTCGGGACGCGTACTCACCACAAAGTCACACGCCTCGCAGAGCTTCATCCGGTCGCTCACGCTCCACTTTGTCGCAATGCGCGTACAGCCAAGGTCGCACCGCATGTTCTTCAGCGGAAGGTTCCGGTAGAACGCATCCACGGCCCCTTCGACGCCGTCTTCAGCTCGCATCACGTCGCGGAGCTTGCGCGCGTTCGCGAGCATCTCGGGATGCTGGAGCCCTTCGAACGCG